>JAVDPK010001946.1:0-10329 GCA_034780415.1 Cichlasoma orientale
TGAAAGGTGAGTGGTCTGCACTGGTGCTTTCCTGCCATCAGGAGCAGCTTGAGTTTCAAGGGATCAAACCACCAACCTGCTCTACCACCTGAGCCAAGTCTCCAGCATTAGGGGATAAAGACATTCACAGGCAGAAAAAACATTGCTCACACTATCATAAACAGGGGGGGGTCGCACATGTGAAAACGCACACATTCATTTCAATATCCACTTCTACACGCTCGAAAAGAGCGTGTAGAAGTGTGGAAGTGGAGCAGCTGGCCGGGAAGCAGAGACCCAGGTCACGCAGGCCTAGGTGGCAGCGCTGTAAAGTGACAGTGTGATTAAAGTCCTGTGTCGTCGTCAGGTCCGTTATCTACCGCCGCTAACAGGCCCACGCCGATACGCTCCGACAGCCGGCGACTGCAGCTCAGGAGGTGGTGCTGATAACAGCGAGCCTCAGCCCGTGCGACTTCCAGCCGCAGTGCGCAATTATGAATCATATGTTTAAGTGGCTGTCAAATACATTCACATGCGGGACTGTTCATTATCATGGCTCCTGATAGAAGCTGGATTGGCCATTTCCTGTTTATTGCTTTTAGATTATCATCATTAGCTCTTAGTTCTCAGAAGAGGATGGATGGGGAGAGAGACTAGGAGGGCACTAATGGTCTTGACTTGATATGAACCCCAGCAGTCACCATGCCTTTACACTCAAGACAGCGGAGTGATCCATAAACACTTTTTTGTGCCGAGAAAGAGATTTTTTTTTACCCATTTACGACATGTACTCGTCTTTTGTGTTGATAATTGGATAAAAAAAAATGGTTTGATGAATGAAACTCTTTCAAGATGTTCTACATCTCTGCACATCCTAAGAGAACATCATCACAAATTAGTTTGTTTTTTTTCCCCAAACATTTAGATTTGTTTGTTTTCTGATGGATTGCTGCTTTGAGTTCTTTTTCCAGCTGTGAGCAGCTCCTTGATTTTTCTTTGGAGGAACACATTCTGCGACAATAGACAGTCAACTCTATCCTGAATCCAGACTACATGCACAGTTTTTTGAGTTTGTTTATATGGCAAAAAAACAACAAAACTGTCAACGTGTACAGCATGGATATTAGAAATGCTGAATTTGTGACATCTCTCTAAGGAAAAATCTTAGGTGACAAAAATTGTTTAGAAGAACTTTTTTATTTCTATGACAGCAGGGCTAGACTCCAGCCCCCCGCGACCCTGAACAGGATCTCACTGATCCATTCAAAAACTGCAATGAAAAAGTAGCCGGAAATGCACAGGAGAAATCCACAGTGCTAAACAGGCCAATCGCAATCGTTTCGGGCTGCGCTGACACCTCGTGTAGTTACATTTCCAAGCAGGTGCACGCCAGGTTGCGGCATAGGTTACATCGTAAGATCTCTGAGGGGTTTGCAGTTACAATTTAACACAGAAGTCTAAATCCCCTGTAATACTGTATAAACACTGGGCTGACACTGAAAACAGATAAAACTGCAGCCAAGAGTGTCTGCAGTGACCCCATCCACAACAATCCACCCAGGTTTGAATTATTTTGCTAAAAAAATAGCCCTAATCTGAGAGTGATTCGTCTTTTCTGAAGTGTAAAACGTTTGGTGTCTGGGACATTGTGAGCCCCGAGGCTGTAGTGTATACCATGAGATTTTATAAGCTTAGCTCAAAGATGTGCTACACATGAATAGTGCTAATAAAAGCTGTACAGGAGGAGAATGGCAAGTAAATGGTTTGAGGACTCGTGTCTGTTTAACAAACAAGGGAAACAACATCGCAGCATGTTGAAAAGAGGAGAGCCTCAGCTAACGGATGAAGAGCTTGGACCCAGAAACAGCATTAAAGAGGGTCTATATGTCATCACTTAACAACCAAATACTATTAAAAAAAAAAAACAGTGTACACTTATTAGGTAAGGGCAGGGGGGCAACATAGGATTTAAAATTTCTTATCTACTCTTAACTATGCAAATGATCTCATAAAGACAGTTTGTAGTTGGTTTCTTAATATCGTCTTTGTTGTATGTTTTTCAAAAGGAGGCCCCGAATGAAGACAAAAGAAGGAATGTAACCAGCAAAAAAGGAGTGCTAATGACGGCAATAAGAACTGACCACAATCTTACTGCAGTCCAGAAAAACAGAGAGCAGTGCACTGCTACAAACAAAATCTGAAATACACGGAGGGTTGAACGACAGACAGACAAACTGATGTAGGGAGAGACAGGATTATAAATACAGAGTGATAACATGTGAAACTAATGAGGGCGGGGCAGCCAATTACAAAGGAGGGAAAAACACATTCACAGAAGATAAACTGACACGCATCAAAGACACCGGGAAAAGCTAAAGACTGAGAAACTACGAAAGTGGCAAATTATGGCAGTCTCTGTCTCACACTCGGCGATCCTGGCCATGACGTGGTCTGCACCCCTTTTTTGACCTGCTCCTGACTTGAATCAGCCTAATTGAGGTGGTCTTCACTGTAGCTCCATTTAGATTATCATAACCTCTTTTCTAATTTACCCCACGGTTTAATTTCCTCAGCTCTGTCCAGAGATGACTGAGCTTCCTGACAGGCTGAGAGACAGTTACACGGTCGGCTGGCTAATCAGTCAGCACTGACGCTGCGCTCCCCTTGATCAAGTAAGCAAGTCGAAGCCGGGACGGCACGTCTCCTAGGCTGCTTGCGGCAATCTGGATAATTAGAGTTGTGTTCGATCAGTGTTCCATCTTTGCCAAGCTGATGATTATCCCCACATGCAGAAACTGGTGACAGTAAACCAGCAAACACAGACACACACAAATTACAAGGTAACGGCAGACAAGCCGCTGTGGTATTTTAAGAGTTATCATATTGCTGTAGACACTAATAAATGTAGTTTGCATGGGTAAGAAAAGGAAAGGACCGCGCTTTTATGCAGCTTGCATGCCTAAGAGACATAAAGAGTTGCAGAGCAGTGCTTTACTGTATTATTTCAACATAATAACAGCAATTATTCCCTTCTCTACCTCTGATTACATTAAAATACAGATACGTGCAGCCGAGTTTGACAGGCGCAAGAAATGACGGCTAGGCAGGAGACACAAACATATAGATGAACCTCTCAGTGCTCATCACATTTTCATTTGACGCAGTATCGCTGTTACACATCGAGTTTGGTCTGTGGTACCAATCAGTAATGATTGAAGTGCTGCATCTCACCCAGGAGCATTATGTCGTGTAATGAGATTCTTCTCCCCGAGCATCCCTCCCTAATCCCACGCCTCTATCTGTGCTTTGTGGGCCTTCAGAACAGCTGAGCCAAGCTGAACATGGACGCTCTACATGAAAGTCAGTGTTAACCCTGCCATCATGAATAACAGAGACAATGGAGCTGAAATGGAAAGGATGCTACGCCCATTACCAAACATGTTAATCCTCTTAAGAAGTTAAGAGAGGTCTTAATGACATGTGGGCGAGGGAGAGGTATAGAGCGCTGCGGAAATGAGCAAAGACCGATCTAAGAAATTAGGTTCACCCTAAACAAAAGCAGGCCTCGAGCGTCGATCCCATAGTCATTAACCTGCAATTCTCTTTGGGGAATTGACAGAAAAAAAAGAATAACCTGGTGAGTCTGTCATTAAATTACAGTTTGCAGTTTGAACACGTTGTAGTAAAATGTCCCCAAAAAACCAAAACCGTCACTGATCTGCAACTTAAATCACTTCGCTGCTTTTCAGAAAGTGCCAAGACGCTGTCGGAGAAGTTGTGAGACCAGCTGTGTCTAGGGGTGCTTAGAAAGACTGCCAGAACCATGCTACCTCATTAACCAGATTTTCCCCAGACCAGCATTTGGCTGATGTCTGTAACCCAGGCACAGCACACTTCTAAGGCGCCGTGTAAGAGCTCATTTTTCAAAAAATGGCCCCCAGTGCCATGTAGAACCTCTTTAGAGGCAAAGTTAAGTAACTCACTTTGATGAAGCCTCATGAGAGAGAAGATTTGAGACAAGAAAAGCGCAGAGCAATGAGCGGACCATCAGCACTGATAAGATCAATATTATAGCAACAAACAGAAGAGTGGATGTCAAAGTAGTGAGCAGCAAATATGTGAAAAAGTGGAGGTCTGCTGTGGAATTCAGTGATGCTGTGCCAAAAACGAAAACAGGGCAACTGCCGTTAGACTCACCTGTCTCTTCCGGTCTCTTTCTTAAAGATCATGTCACAATAGTTCATCCTGTCCTCTGTGGTGACATAGATGCGAGCATGGGGATAGTTTTCCGACGCCTGTCGCAGCATGTTGTACACAATGCCTTTCCCGTCCTTCCTCATGTTCCGCAGCGGCCCCCACACAACGTAGACCGTGTCGTTGCCCTGGCCGAAGAAGTACTGGGGCTTCTGCAGCAGCAGAGGAACACTGGTGTGAGAGACAACCCTCAGAGTCGTGCGCCGGCCCACATCATTCTCAAACCCCCGTGTGGGTGCGTTGTTCATCCGCCAGATGCAGGGAGAACGGTCGATCTGCGGCCCGGCCGCCTGGCCCAACATCTGACCCGAGCTGGACACGATGCTGCACAGTTCACAGTTCAGCTTCAGGGGCTGGAGGAGAGAAAGCAAGTCAGTTATAACTTGAAGGGCACTTAAAGAGCACGTCTTCTGCCAAGGCCAATGATAGAGGTCTTTATCTGTCACTATAACTTAAGTCTCTGTTTGGTTCTTTACTTATTTTTTTGCTCCCAACAGAAGTTAGAGGGCAGGCTTAGCTAAAAGAAAGTGTCCCAGCCCCTCCTATCACACATTTTAATAGCGAGGACCACAACCCCAAATAAAGAAACAATGGTTATGGACAATGAAGGTAACACAAAAATGGGAAGCTCGGCCAGAGGTTGCGGTTTGGGGAAGGTTTGGGAGCCGGCGACGGCTCCCAGATCTGGCAGATCCCCCTGCCAGCCTTAGAGAGAAGATGACAGAGAATGGGGGAGAGAACAAAGGAGTGTGAGAAAATACAGAGACGTGGATGTATGACAGCAAGGAGAGTGTTTGAGGTTTGTCCTCCAGCTCCTCAACTTATAACTAACAGTAGACTGTTAAATATGGAGCTGCTTTTTACACCTCAAGGTCAAAGCCAGAGGTCAAATTTTCTGAAAATCTTGCGATAACTTGATAAAGATGTCACCTAGGATTTTCAAATCAATACCATAGATCGGTGGTTCCCAAAGTCAAGAGTGCTGCGGCCCACTTAAAAAAGAGAAAATCCCATGCCCACCTCCCACCTCCCCACCCTGAGTTGTCCGATTCTCAGTGGTTTATATTTATTATGATTTTAGCATTTCTGACTAAAACAGTTAATGCCTAGCAGACAAATTAAGTCACGTTATTTAAGCTGACTCCAAGATTTGTAAAATGAAAAGGATGAATCAAAGCAATCTGAGCACACGGGGTCAAATGTAATTAAAGATATCGAGACGAGTCCAATTTAAGTCTCTAGTCACAGTCCAGATCAAGCACGAGTCTTCAGAGACCGGGAAAAATCCACATTCAATTTAAATAAAGTCTCAAGAGTAAATCTCAGGTCAAGTATCAAGTTTACAAGTAATGGAGGACAATCTGACCATTTAATATTGAACTAAGCTAAAGTGTGAATGCAACACAATGTTCATTGGATCGGAAGACAGCAGGGCAGGCAAAGAACAGTAACAAGTGCGACTACTAAGAGACTTGAGGTGAGAATAAAATCTGAGCATGGCTAAAATCTGGGGGGGGTGGAGGAATTGTATTCAAGACTGCGGAGTCACACAACCTTTTAGCGAGATCACCAACCCCTAATAAGAAGTCCACTTGCAAATGTTAATGTGCGACTTAAGATCCAGGTTTTCTGGTTGTTCTGTCATTTGTTTTAAAGCGGTTTAAAAAAATGTTGATTCAGGCCCACATTGTTCTGTGAAGTGTGCGAGATAAAGGATCAAACAACAGCCTGCAACTTTCATCACTTCCTATCAATGCAAGTTCAGCAGGACTGTGGCACAGTTCATAAAATAAAGCCACAAGAAAGCAAGATAATTAGAACAGAGAGCAAGCAGAGAGGAAATTTATCACAGCGCAAAATACTGCAGTGCTTTATCACCTGCTTCTGTTCCTGGAGAATAAGGTCTTTACACGCGCCATAACTGGGAAGCTACAAATACATGAGAACTGCTAGGGAAACATATTAAATACCCCGAAATTATCATGGAAAAACAAAATGATATCCTCTACAGAATCATAAAAATTTTACATTACACCAAAATGACCTCCTGAATTAGGATTTTAAAAATCACATAAAGACCTTAAACACATGAAATGAAGAAAAACTTTTAAATTAGGTCTTTATATTGCACTTAATGGACACTTTATTAGGTCATCAGACGATGGGTACACTGTGGTCATAAAGGGATGGACATGGTCAGCAACAATACTCAGGTAGACTGTGGTGATTAAATGATGCTCAGTTGGCAATAAGGGGCCAAAGTGTACCAAGAAAATATCCCGCACACCACCGGATCACCACCAGCCTAAACCGCTGATACAAGCTAACCAACCCAGAAAGCACTCTAGGTCGGGAAAGCAACTGTAAACATTCATTTAGCACCATTTCTGTGGCAAATATCCCCCACACCATCACACCACCAGCAGCAGCCTGAACCACTGATACAAGGCAGAGGACGGATCCATGCTTTCATGCTGTTTATGTGCCAAATTCTGACCCTAACGTTCGAATGTGACAACAGAAATCGAGACTCATCAGATCAGACAACATTGTTTCAATCTTCTGTTGTCCAATTTTGGTCAGTCCGTGTGAACTGTAGCCTCAGTTTCTTGTTCTTCACTCAGTGAGGTCTTCTGCTGCTGTAGCCCGTCTGCTTCAGAGATGCTCTTCTGCATTCTTTGGTTGTAATAAGCAGTTATTTGAGTTGTTGTTGGCGTCCTATCAGCTCAAAGCGTTCTGGCCATTCTCCTGTGACATCAGCAAGCCACTTCTGCCCAGAGACCTGCCGCTCACTGGATATGATCTTTTTCGGCCCATTCTCTGTAAATCTTTTAGATGGTTGTGTGATCAGCAGTTTCTGAAATACTCAGAGCAGCCCGTCTGTCACCAACAACCATGCCACAGATTTTTTTTCCTGATGCACACTTTGAACTTCAGCATTAACAAGCGGTTGAACAGGTATACCTAATAAAGTGGCCAGTGAGTATACATTAATTCTAATGAAATTAAATATGTTCTTAATACTGAATAAGTGGTTTCCTTCTAAATTATGCTGCATTTCACGTTTATTTTCATCCTGTGTTGTTACAGTTTGTGATATATTTTATATGTGTTCAGTAAAATTATTTAAGTGATGTTTTGGCAAGGGACTTTAAACAAAAATGCATTTAGTGATTATTCATAAAAAAAAATATTAATCAAGCTTTTACGGGCCTCTATAATTTTCTTTTATCCCCCAAGACTGATGTCACACTGCCCAGAACTAACATAGATTAAGTTAATTGAAAATGGGACCTCAGAGGTTACGGCTGCGACGATGACAGAGAAGCAAGCAAGTTGTGTCATTTATCTTACTGTTACTGTATATATTTTTTTATATATCTTATTATTATACATTACAGGAGCAGGGGGATTTGTAATGAATCTTCAGTAAGAGCCCTTAGCTACGCTTTGCCAACAGAGGAAGAAAGCCCTCCCTGAATCCAAAATGGGAGATTTACCTAATTGAAGCTAATATGCTTGGTTTGTTTTGATGAGATTAAACTTACTTAAGTAAATGAATGCACGACAAAGTTAGGAAAAGAAAACGCATTGTGTCATGACTAAACCTTGTTCATCATTTTGGTTAATGGAGAATAACTGTAATGTCACTGGTTTGAATGCAAATTGCATTTTTAGCTGCACTTTTAATGCATTCTGATTGCAAATGTGAAACTCTTTGGCGTTTGATCAGCAAACACGAGTGTTTTCGTGCGCAAACAGGATCTCACAAGACAATCCGGTAAATACTGTTACAGCTACATGGCTTATCAGCACTCACAACACACTTATAACACAAGATCAAAAGGAAAAAAAATACAAAACCACAGCTGGTTTTCTTTTTTAGCGGACATATTTCTTACTGACATAACTCCAGCTGAGGCTCCTGGTATTGCCTTCTCTTTCATGTATGGATTCAATCATGGGTTAAGAAAGGATCTCTGGACCCGGTCTCCATTTACTGGGTGGTTGAGACACACATCACCGCAGCCTTGAGCTGCCAGCAGCTCGTCCATCATCACCCGCTCCCCTCAGCCTAGCTCATAACTCCATCACGCCTTTTAACACACACAGATTGGCTGGGCTCTGTGGGGAGCACTGGCTGGCTAACTGTATGTGAGACATATGGGTTTGCTACTGGAAACCTACCAACAAGGAGCCCCTGAGCAAGGCATTTAACCCCACTTCTCCCGCAGTGGAGCCGCTCAGTGACAAATAATCAAACACTGAGGTTTCGCTCACACTGTATGAAGCAGAAAATTAAAACGGAGTATTTAAAGATAAAAACAGGCATGTAAGCAGTTTACAATCACACAAATAAAAACAGCAGGGAACATTATTGCCTCTAATCTCATTTACATGCATTACAGAAGAGTAGAAACCTCATCTAATAACTACAAACCCCGCTGGAACTCTTTTTATTCAGCATGCACTGGAATCTAGCTCCCAATAAATCTGAGTTTTACGTTCCGTAAATCAATAAAATGTTACAGCCTCCTCCTCTTCCTCTCTTCGCTTTGATTCATGTTTCAGCTTCATGTTCATGACGGTGCTGTTTCAGTGTGGCCGGCAGTAATCGCAAAACAGAGTGCACTTTTATAATCCCAGTAATTCGGGCACTCTGATAAGTAAAAAATCTACTCGCCAAAGCTTTAGATTTTTAATGCATGAGCGTGTTAAAAATAAAGTGGGTTATTTAAAAAGGAGGCTTAATGCCGGGGACACGGCCATCATTAAATTATAGCACTGGGGTGTGAACTTAACCTTGGCGTGTTCATTAAAATGCTCTGAACACGATTAATTAATAAGCAATAATTATTACATTAACATGCCAAATATTTCATTATAAGACATTTCCCTGGGACTTCGAAGACTTTCTGCTTGAAAAGTAGCTTCAGCTGTCTCCACGGGGGAAAGTGGTTCATTTCAAATGCTCCTCTTGGGGCGTTTACATTAAAATAAAGAAGAAAAATACAGGTCAAAAACCCCATCTCAGAAACAAATAATCAAGAGGTACCTTAACTAAACTTGAAAATATGAATGTGTTTAGTTCTGTAGTAGCTATTTATAAGTTATTTTAAATATCTGAATTTTGTTTGACAGTTTGATTACTTTAGATTTTTATTTACCATTTATTTGTTAGTTACTGATTTAGTCCCATGATTTTTTTTTGTTTGCTTGTTTTATTGCTTTTTGTTTTTTTGAAGCTATGATTCTTTGTTGGGTTTCTGTTTGCTTGCATTGGTTAAAACCCACATTTCTAAATATCCACGGTCCATAAGCAGCTCTTTGATTATGAGTTAGAATTTTAATTTCGAAAAATAATTGATGATGTAGTACTAATGTTAAAAGGCTAAAATTGCCAGTGACCATAGTAACTATTATAGCTTCGAATACTCTCACTGTGAGCATGCAGTGCTGTTGTTTGTGATCTATCACTTCGAAGCCGTAAGTTTGGCATTTGGCTGTTGCCATCTTGGGATTCTGGAGCCAGAAGAGGCATGCGAGGGGTGGAGTGTCTAAGCTGAGGACATTACTCATGCCCCCTGGGTTCAATTAAATTTTAATTAATTAGTGCCAAATCACAACCAACTTTTGCTTCAAAGTGTTTTATATTATAAGGTAAAGACCCTACAATAATAAAGACAAAAACCCAAAAATGACCCCCTATGACAGGGGTGGGCAAATGTTTTGGCTCTGGGGCCACATTTACTTTTTGAAATTTGACAGACACCAGCACCAGATGCATACATATCAAACATAAACATAAAAAATGCATTACAGTGTTAATACTTAAATTTACTTTTAGTGAGAACAGTGTTGTTTTTGCAATTCTCAGAATCCTCGACATCAGTCATAATTATGATTTAATTTAATTTGAGCAATTCTGTACCAATCTTCCGCGGGCCAGATTAAAAAGACCAACGGGCCGGGTGTGGCCCCCGGGCCGTAGTTTGCCCACCCCTGCCCTATGAGCAAACACTTGGTGACAGTGGGAAGGAAAAACTCCCTTTTAACAGGAAGAAACCTCCAGCAGAACCAGGATCAGGGAGGGGC
>JAVDPK010001946.1:10385-30893 GCA_034780415.1 Cichlasoma orientale
TTTTCAGGGAGCTTTTAGGACAGCCTGATAATAATGAATTACAATAGTCCAGCCTAGAAGTAATAAATGCATGAACTCATGGGCTGTCATTAAGTGATTGTGATCGCACAGGTCGCCCAGTGGGAGGCAACCTGTCTACAAATAATCACAGCCCGACTGCAATCATTCTTAGACAGATTGGCAAAGGTTTGCAAACAGATCATCAAAACACGGCAGTCAGTGTCTTGTACACAACTTGTCTGTGACGTGTCTCTTTGCAATAGGGGACTTCTGTTTATACTCTTATGTAAAAGTAAGGTTGCCAAGTGCCTATGTCAGTTTGCAGTTAAATCGCCATCCTGCAGCAACTATGTCACTATTTGTGGATTCATTTCTGAATTTCTGCTTCAGATCTATGAGATTCAGGCTGAACTCTGAATGTAAGCAGAGTGAATTTCTGTGTACGCTGATGGAAACAGATTTGCAATTTTCACCAATTTATTACAGCTAATCGGCATATTATCACAAATTGATGGCAATGTAATTGTCATCTTCTTGACCCCATTCATTGCCAAACTGTTAGCAGACTGATAACAGACTGCCTCCATCTTATTGTCGTTTTATGGTCGTCTTGACAAACTAAAGTCACTCTGAACACAGCAAATAACTGTGAGTGATTGCAGACCTGGTCCCTGTCTGCGAAGCAACCATTTCAAAGGCAACAAAATCACAAGTCCATTGCATACGTTTGCACTAATTCTGGTCATGCCGCAGTCTCCGACCACTGTTTTACCTAGCGTGACTGCACCATTACTTTTAATGGAAACATAATTCGCAAAATGAACATTATGTTATACTGAAGAATGATTGGGAACATAAAAGAAAAGCAAAATGTCCTGCGGTCATACTCAAGTAAGCAGCAGGGTGATTTTTTTCATAAAATACCATAGAATCAGACATCGGTCTCAAACCACAGGGGTCGCCCCCTGCTGGACATTAGAAAGAATGCAGATTGAAGGCACACCTGCAGTGCCTTTACTTTTCAGGCCTAGAGGCTACATTCATCTTTATACACATTCTACATTAGCATTTGCTTCGAAGCACAGCTGTAAGTACAGCCTTACAGTGATGCTAGCATGGCAGTAGACTCTCATGCTGTAATATTTTTAGCTTTGAACTTTAAGGGAATTTTAAACCTGGAGTCAGCCACGCCAAATATCCCTCACTAGATTAAAGACTTTGTTGTATTTGTTTAATTAATCCTATTAATCCTTGTCTAAACAACAAACAGCGCTAAATGAATGTTTACAGCACCATTACATTGCTTCCCCTTCCTAGAGGGCTTTCTGGCTTGGGTAACTTACAAATTATAGTCCTAGTATTTATAAGTAGCGACAGCTAACTTACACTCACTGGCCACTTTGTTAGACACACCTGATCAACTGCTTTTTAACACAAATATCTAATTAGCCAATCACATGGCAGCAGCTCAATGCGTTTAGGCATGTAGACATGGTCAAGACGACCTACTGAAATTTAAACTGAGCACCAGAATGGGGAAGAAAGGTGATTTAAATGACTGAGAATGTAGCATGGTTGCTGGTGCCAGAGGGGCTGGTCGGAGTATTTCAGAAACTGCTGATCTACTGGGATTTTCCCACACAACCATTTCTAGGGTTTGCAGAAAATGGTCTGAAAAGGAGAAAAGATCCAGTGAGCGGCAGTTCTCTGGGTGAAAATGCTTGTTGATGCCAGAGATCAGAGGAGAATGGACAGACTGCATCAAGCTGACAAGATAACAGTAACTAATCAGTAAATAATCACTCATTACAACCGAGGTATGCAGAAAAGCATCTCTGAATGCACAGCATGTCAAACCTTGAAGCAGATGGGCTACAGGAGCACAAGGCCACACCGGTTTAGAACGGGAACCTGAGGGTAACGAAGTAAACTCATATACCACAAATAAAAAAATATATATAAAAACAATTAATCGAAATAAATGATTAAAAAAAAAAACCTATAAGTCACTATTAGATGTCAGATGTTTCCCAGACAATCCTGAAACACATAATTCTTCACTCACGCAGGATTAAATGTTTGATAAGTAATGCATTATTTGAGTAATTAAAGCAGATGGTTTGGGAAGTTATGTAACATTTATATAATTTAGTCCAGTTCCTGTCTGTGATAAGGAGCTGATAATAACTTAGAGAGGACTTACTTATAATAATGCATATTTTATTAGCCGGTGCAACACGGGCCACAAGAAGCTTTCTCATTAACATTAACCACAAAGTGCTCCAAAAATCGAAGTACTTCCTCACCTTGTTTTCCATTGTGTACATTTCGAAAGGCCTGCATTTAAAATGCTCACATCCAAATGAAAATATTGAGTTTCTCTCTCGCTCTGTGATGGACCAGAGGCACGGATGTAAAGTGCCACAAGACAAATGTTTTCTATTTCTCCTGAAAGCAGGGCAGGAACAATTTATCACCGCTGGAGACAGACTCAATCAAATGAATAAAATAAGGCAGGCCATAGCCATGCTACCGGGTTATGCATTATACATGCTTGCGAGAGGTTTATAACACTTCAAATGACACCTCACTGTGGATCATGTGTGATTGCCTTACTGTCCAGGTGAAATGTTACAGCTTCTAAAGGTGCCACTGTGTACTTAACACAGGCTGACAGCTCACATAGCAGGCTTTCTTTCCCAGCTTCATCACTTACGACACCTGGCACAGGAGTATCACCTTGACCAGACCTCCACAATTTCGTCCATCCTTTGTCAGAAATTTCATAAGTGTGCAGAACACTTTTGACACTCATTCTTGGGCCAATCACTGCCTTTCTGATTAGATATAGAGAACTCACTGGTGGGAGAATTTGAGCCATTTACATAAATCTCCATGGGGAGAGGGCAGTGATTTAAGCAGGCTTGTCTGGAGGCAGAAGGAGGTGCAGACGTGGAGACTGGTGTAAAGTGTGATTGCCTCTGGGCCCATGTTGTATGGTTGAAACTCTCCAGTGGCAGAGAATGGAGCTCTGCATTAATCTGCGAATAACATCCTGCTGAATATAAGACATCCACTTCACATGAAGGATCAGTGGATCCACACTGGAAGGGCAATTTTTGAAGGTTCCTTTCCACCCGGAAATGTTTACTTACATTCAAGGATTAATAAAAAGTACATTTCTCTAGCATAACTACTCAACATCCAATAGTTTAGGAGCAACGGGCTGCGTTTCAACGGGCCGCCTTCCCAAACAATAAACACACAGCTTGGTTTTTACATTTTGATGTGGTGGGAATTAAAAGGCTTTGATATTTCAATTTCCATAAATTGTGCGGGGAATATACAGCACAAAGCTGTTTGAAGGCAGAAGAATGGGATCACGGACACGGGTGTTTGGAATTAAAAATAAATAAGGCTCACAAGGGACATCAAACAGGCATTTTCTGATCCATCACAGAGAATCTGATATAATAAATTAAGAAAATCCTTAAGGGGGTACGGCATTTTGAATAGACTACACCTTCATTGTGAAGGTGATGATTGATGACAGATAAATGTTAATACATGCTTATAGAATATAAATGCACTGTAGAAGAACACGTTACTCGTGCATGACGTAAGTTATGAGCCTCGGCATGTAATATTACAAATGTTTATGTATACAAATGTAAAAAAAAAAACATATATCACTATAAAACATGAAATGCTTTTATCGTGAGACTGCAGCAGAAACATTTTTTCTAAAATATGATGAACAGACATGTGAAAGAAAATATGTTAATGCTAGAAATATTAAAGCCAAAGCTTCTAGAATCACACTTGTGGCCTCTCATCATTCAGTAAAAACATCTTTGAATTTGTTTTTCTTGGTTTGCCTTTGTCACTGAAATGTGACCATTTTGTACTTTTTCACTATTTTTGACCCATTTTTTAGATCTTTGTTTTTTATTGTTTACTGAAATGCTGCATCGAGTTATTTACTTAGAACTTGTTACACCTTGGCTCTTTAGCACATTTGACCTTAACTGTTTGGATTTTATTCATGCTTAAAGGCAGGGGCGTGGCTAATGTGATTGACAGGTCTGCGCTCACAAGCAGATGGAGCCAATCAAGCCAATGGGACGCTTCACCTCTGCTAATTCAGGTCACCGAACTCGACCGTGTTGAAGGGTACTTAATGGAATTAGTTGACAAATAATAAAGCCTGCTGTGTGGTACAGGAGTCTGTGCTGGTCAGTATTTTATCTCTCTGTTGCCTAATTAGCAAAGTAGTTCCCCACTTCACTAGCTGAAAAATATTCACACCCCACATATTTTTTTTAATCAACCTTTAGCAATAGAAAATGATCCAAGATTAATTTTTCCTTAAATAAAAGCTTTTTTTTTGTTTATTTTCCCTAAAAATAATCTTCATTTCCCTTACTCTGACTTTATACATTTTGCTTGGTTTGCTGCACCCCACCTGCAGCCGCTCCTCACCCCCCAGTCTGAAATCCACTGAATTAGTAGTTTTGCACCCATACAGTGTATAAGGATACACCATGTTAACCTGGCTCGCTAGCATATGCTGATAACTTAGCACTCTGCCCCCATCTGATGTCAGAAAAATACAAAAACAAAAAGCTAAAATAGAGGATTTAAAATGTGATGTTAAAAAAAAAAATCACTGGGTGATGTCACAGTGGCAATAACCATCCTTTATATACAGTCTGACTTTGGAAAACAGTTAATAATAGTCTTCTGATTCTGTTTTAATTGTAAAAAAAAAAATCTATAAGAATAGAAGTGCAAGTGTGATCTAACATTTATAGCTAATCTAAATAAACTGAAACTTAGATTAAGCTGTTTGTGTGTGTCATTCCTGCTGTTTCCAGGTGTTTGTTCCTCACCTCCTGTTTGGGGATACTGACGTAGCCCAGGTGAGGCTTGAAAGCCTTGTATGGCTGCTTGGAGAACATCCAGTGGCTGCTGAAAGTCTGACCAAGGAGGAAGTAGGGCTTCTCAGAGTAGTTCACCACGACCACGAAGAGCGACATTGCCACAATCAGACTGGTCGCGATGAGCGACTTCTTCTGTGGAGGGAGAGAAAGCACATTCACGACCAAGTCTGACCAATCAGCAGAAATCAGCAATTTTAAAAGTGGCCTTTCAGTATTTTCTACAGTTTAACAGCCTGAGTTGAGCAGAGCAGCAGAAGCTTTGCAGTTGTATCACAAATCCGCAAACGTGAATGGCAACTAATTGATTTGAAAGCAAAATAAGATCAAAACAAATATATAGCATCATAGAAACATGTTTACTCTAAGTCACATTTTAAACATAATGGTGTGTTAGATTCCAAATGCAGGAAGCTTAGTGGAGAAAACAACATCTTTAACATTTAATAAGACTGAGCTCAAAGGGAAAGATCAGTGAAAACAAGTTCAACCAACAGTGACACGATTCTTTCAGCAAACTCGATATATTTTGAAGCTGCACGATCAAATCCCTAAACTAGATTTGATTTTATTCTTGCAAGATTTCAAAACAGAAAGTTAAAGCTTTGAGTCGATTATTTCAGTTAAGAGACACGACGAGACAAATACAAATATAGCGAGTACGTTAGAATATAGCATAATATAAACTACACAGATCAATTTCACTCTCTCAATCTAAATATTATAGTTGTACATAATTTACACATATTTGTCTGATGATTTATTTTCACTCCATATCATCTCACAAGGCCGCGCTTTGCTGTTTGTTTGTTAGTTACTGAGTGTGTGCATTTTGCAAACTGGGAAACAGTGGATTTTAAACAGGCAAAATGTGACTGACATGCAGACTTTCAGCTTTAAGTTCAAGGGCTTTTAGAAAAGTATTGCATCAATTGTTTAGGAAATTTGCAGTTTGCTTTGGGTCATTATCCATTTGCACAGTTTTGCAGCATTTGGCTGCCCTGTACACATCACAGTACATCCTGCCACTTCTATCAGCAGTCACATCATCAATAAACACCAGTGGCCCGGTCCCAATGGCAGGCATACATGTCCATACAATAACACTGCCTTCACCATCTTGGACAGATAATGTGATGTTATGTTTGTGATCATGAGCTGTTTCCCTGCTTCTTCGTACTTTTGTCTTCCCATCATTGTGGTACAAGTTAATCTTGATTTCATCTGTGTAGTACTTTTTTTCCAGAACTGTGAAAGCTTTTTTTAGATGTTTTGTGGCAAAGTCTAATCTGGTCTTCTTCTTCTTGTTTGTACCATGTTGTAAATCTATTTTCATTTATGAAGTTTATTTCATTTTTTCAGCCTGATGTGGGCCTCCTTTACTTGCATTAAGAGTTTGAATAAAACAAAAGTTAAATTCAAGTTCAACTCAAGATCTTGTGTCTGCTTATTTTGTTATGGGATGAGATGGGAACAAGTCTCAACTAGCTATAAAACTCTTTATCAGTCACTTACAGTCCAATTACTTTTGCACCTCTGAAAATGAGGCACTATGTATAAAAATGATTGTATTTCCTAAACAATTGCTTCAATATTTTTGCTAAACTGCTTAAATTAAAGCTGAAAGACTGCACTTCAGTCACATATTGATTCTCTGTCCATTGTGGTGGGGTACATTGTGGTGCTTCCACCAAGAGCTTCAAGGATAGCCTGGCTGCTCGTTGAATGTCCAATCGCTCACTGGGCTCCCCTAGTTGGTGTAGAGTACAAAAAAACCTGCTGCATGCTCGTCTCTCTTCTCCACAACATAATTTATTTTTCATAATAAATGTATCTATTTTTATACTATTCATCTCTCCTGAAAGATTACTTCTGCAAGAAGAAAACCTGGTCTCACTATATTTTCCACAACAAATCTTCAGTAAATAAAAGCGAATTGTTTCCATGCATTTGCCCGGCTCGTGTTCATAATTGTGAAACGGAGCAAACAGGAGCATCACTTTTGATCAATGCTCAGAAAATGATTTGTTTTTATAATACTGTGGAAAGAGTTCCCCACCGCAAGATACTAATACATCTTAACTGGCGGAGTAAAAACTCCTACAGGACAAATGAGGATCCATTTAAGTGCATCTTACTCAGGCCCAGGGAGATATAAGCACTCATACTGTGAGAAGATATTTCCAAATCAGAGACTTTATAAGGGAAGAAAGTGAAAGTTAAATTCAATCATGTTTTCAAATTAAGACTTGTGACTCACAATAGCCTCTTCCCTTTGCTTCAGATGCATCGAAAATGAAAAGATTCCCGGGAAGTCCTCCTCCTTCTTATAGAGTCAATTTACAGAGATTAACCCTTAATCTCTGCTCACCGACACACACAATTTCACTCTTTTAGTGTGACCGAGCCATCATACCTTGAAAAAGCCGAGCTGGAACAGGCAAAGTTGTAATCAATTTTTTAGGAGTGGCGTAGCTCAGCCTGAGGTTCAGCCTGAGACAGACGTTCGTGGCTCCCAGATGATGATCGGTGTTTGACTTTTCATCTGGTTGCACTAGTGCACTGACTAGTGCATAAATATTATAATCCGCTTTTCTGTTTCAATATTTTTACTAATGAAGCAACAGCTAGGGCACACAGTGCACAACAGCACAATGATCATGTAGAGGTAAGAGGTATTGCGGCCTGGCTGAAAGAGCTGAGTGATGAATAATGGATAAGAGACGGAGGACGAGGAAAGGTCTCACAGACAAGAAGTTATTGGCAGGGCAGAGATGGAGATCAATAGATACAAGAGAGAAAGAATCAGGCTGTGGTGAAAGAAATCTGAGGCATGCTACATCTCTCAGCCAGAGGGTGATGATAGACTGCAGCGGAGCCAGAGATGCTTTATGTTTTTTCCACTCTTTTATTCCAGGAAACTTCAGCAACACGCTGCTAATATCACACACGCACAACAGTAGGAAACTCCAGATTTTTAGGAAGGCGATGTTTCGCAAATTCTTTTGAATGTACCTGATGGCGTGAAGACTGAGCGTGGGCGTGGTTAATGGCGAAGCCCCCACCGCCAAGAGTGCGTGCACAACCACACGCTCTGATCTCCAACATCAAACATCCCAAGGGAGGCACCGGAGGCTGCGCTCTTCAGCGATGAGATCAAACATTTGGTGTGCAGTGGGAGTGGGGCTGAAAAAGACGGCGACCATTTGCTGCCCTGACAAGCCTATCACATTTTACCAGTTGCATGCATGTTGCATCATACATCATTTCATGGCATTACCACCATCTTTGATCATAAACAGACTCTCAACTTTGATCTGGCTTGAAAACAGCACAAAGATGACCAATGAGAAATCCTCTTTCCACTCTCTAAGTACTTTACAAAATAACACTTTCCGGAAAGAACAGCCAGTTATATGTCACCCCCCCCCCTCCAAAAAAAATAAATAAATAAAAAATAGTAGGTCGATTTCAGAAAATGTACTGTAATAGCCAGTCATCAAGAGTCCATAATGGAGCATGAAACCAATCCTTTATAAAAGCAGGAGGGTTCATCAAGAGGAAAAAAAACAACCCTCGGCTCAGTCTGCAGAGCTGCAACATCCATCTGTTCTCATGAGGACAGAAAATTTCCTTGTCTCCTTCAACCTCAATCTGGCCACAAATCACAGGGGAAATGATGTGTCAAAGTCTGGAGGCGATTGGAGGGCTCCATGTGGGCGTTGTGGGGCGCTGAACCTCCACTAGCTGGAGTGAGAGACTCACAACTTCTCTCCTCGTTTGCTCATCCATCAGGGTGATCACAAGTCAGCCTGTTGAGGCGTGTGACACAGAAATTGAAAGGCTCAGTATCGAAGAAGGAGTACAGTCGGGGAGTGGGACCATTAACACCAGCATAGAAGCAGCAGAACAGCTATAAAGTTTCAACATTAGAGCTTTCGGTCAATGTTAAAACATTTTGCTTGAGCAATATGACTCCATATGCAGCCGCAACGACCTTGTTTGCCACCGTCAGATCAGACAATGATGGCCATTAACAGCGCAGACACTTATGGTTGTATCCTGGGGGCGTTTCATATAACGCATGCCGACTAAAGGCTTTGAGTTGGCTATTTTTAAAGGTGCTAAAACCTACTCTGAGGAGGTATTGATCTCAGTTCACTGACAGACTGTGTGGGATCACTGGGCCCTGGCACATGAGAGAGCCATAATTTTCCCCCAGCCTCTCCTGCAGGGAGTCTGTATGAGCAGATTGCACACAGGAAGAGAAACTAGCAGAAGGTTATTGATGGCCAACTTGTCCATTTGTGGCAATGACCTAAGTGAGTTGTCAGTTGTGCAGAAATTGAGCAATAGCAAGCTATGTGTTGCAAAAAAGTACAATTACTCAAGTAAAGGGTCTGTATTTCTATTTTCTGTTATTTATTTTTACATTTCAGGAAAAAAAAAAAAGAAAGATTGTAGTGCAGTGCATTTATGTCACAGCTTTAGTTTTATACAGACAAAATATTACAGTAGCTCCACCCTGACTACTCTAACCTTTCCCGATTACAACAGCAAATCACTGTTTACCTAACATTACCCCGTCTACAATAATACTACAGTCATATATAAATTAGGTAGATAAAATTAACCTCAAAAGCATTTTTTAGCTGATTAGTAATCATATGCAGTACTGCGCAAAGGTTTTGAGCCACTCATTTCTTTATGTCTTGCTAGTAAAATGGGAAATCAGAGCAGCAATTTATTGAAATACGTTCAAACATACATGGAAATATAGCATATAAGATCAAAACAATGTCCGTACAATTCTAACGAGCTCGAAATATTTGATCTGATCACTTTCATTCTTCAAAACAGCCTGAAATCTCTGAGGCAGCTTTCTTTGAATTTCTTTGAGTAGTCTTCAGGAACAGTTCTCCAGGCTTCTTGAAGGACATTCAAAGCTCTTCTTTGGATGTTTCTGCCTTTTGTCGAGATGACGCCACACTGCTTCGTTCCATTCCGACAAGCTCCCCAACACCACTGGCCAAAAGTGTGACAGTCTTCGCTGTGTTGTACAGATGGCTGTAGCACTCACTGTTGTAACTCTCTCCTGACCTCATCCGTACACATTGATGACAATTTGAACCATAAATTTCACATTTGGATTCCTCACTCATTCAGACCTGTTGCCACTGATTTTCAGTCCAGTTCTTATGTAATTTGGCATACCTCAGCCTTTTCTCCCTGCCTCCCTTCCTTATGAATTGCTTCTTCACTGCCGTTCATAAGCCATGGATCAACTGAAGGGCCAGATGCATCTCTCAGGTCCTGTGTCAGGTCTTTGCTGGATTTATTTTTTTTTCCAGATACTGTTCATTGATTTTTTTTTTTTTAGGCCTGCCACTTCTTTTGTCCTCCACGTGTCCAGTTTCCTAAAAACTTTAAGGACACACTGCACACCATGCGGACATATGCCAAGTTTTTGGCTAATAGCTGTTTGGAAATCACCTTGTTGGTGAAAAAATACAAATTTATGTCTGTCAAACTGTTATCGACCACATTTTTCATAGATTCAACTATAGAAATGGGGGGAATCTTCAAGTTAACAATAAGCTTAACGAGGTGTGGTGGTAGGGTGGGGCTGGATGGTTCAGGACGCACGGGCATAGTCTAATCACTCTCTCTGGCAGTGAACAGAGAGCACAGGGTGGACCGGTTTGGAGCTCTGTTTTAGCCCCATTTGTAGTTTTTTCATTCATTTTTTCATCAAATGTTCACGATCCACAGGTTTACAGCAAGATAAGATGTGACAAAGATTGAAACTATGACTTAACTTAAATATGTAATTACTGTATTTAGCTTTCAAAATGCACTACCAGGGCTGATTTCAGACTTGTTGACCCATCCCCACCTGTAACTATTTCATCCTTTAATATCTTTAATATTTTGTTTCATATTTATTGTCCAAAAATTTCCAACCCTTTCAGTGTGGGGCGATTTTTACTTCTAACGGCGTATTTGCACATAAACAGTCAAGTTATCACTTTTGTTTATGAAAGAGATCTGATACCTTCTCTAAATATTTCTAACTACATAAATCACTAGAGCAATTTTCTTACTAAATATACACCAAAAAGGAATAATAAATCTGTAAACTGCAGAATAATCAACAAGTCGCACTCAATTCACTTGTGTGATGAATAAAAATTCAAAGCAAATTAGCTGTTTATTTCCTCATGCATATATAGTGCATTCAAAATTTCACCTCCATCAGGATCTATCTGAGCATGAAGAGAATACAATTTCCCACAAAGACTAATGCTCCAGCTCAGTAAACAACAGGGCCACACAGTAGTTCAATCCAAAAAGCTAATGGCGGTGGGTATTGGAATAATGAGAGGCTCAACCTGAAGAAAATGGCTCATGAAAAAACATATCTGGTAGCTATTTTTGAATGTCTCATGGGCAATGGGCAAAAAACAGAAAATTACATTTGCAATGCAAAAACGCTACCTCCCTGGCTCCTGATTCTTTCTACCACGGTCCAGCGAGCAGTTAAAATCCAATTTCAATTAAGGTGTTTGAGAAAATATTTGAGGAGTCTTACTCTCGCTCTTCCTCTTCCTCCTCTTAGTCCTAGTGTTTCTCTCCAAGGCAATAAGACAGAAATATAAACAAAGAGCCACTCTTGAGATTAAAAGAGGGCCCAAACACATTACTTCACTTGTGTCATATTTCCAGCAAAGGTCTCGCTTCAAAAGTCATCCAAGTACAAGATAACAAACTATTCTTTTCCCGGAGGAGGAAGAGGCCGAGCCTTTGCTGCCGGTAACACGGTCACGCACAGGTTCCCCTTCAAATTTCACCCACAGGAGCCTAAACTGCCACAGGAGCTGAGAAATGGTATTAATATGTAGCTGTTTCTGCATTTAGATGAGGTGTATCACTGTCTTATCAAGTTAATTGAGGAGTTATTTCTACATTTAAACTTAACCTGCTTCAGTAGTTTCATGAAGAGCATCTCCGCAATGCTCTGTATGGACATGAGGACCATGAGGAGACATATCATTAAAATGCCCCAACTACACACGTGCTCTTCAGACTACCTATGCATGGTGTCTGCAACCATCTGCAGAGTGCGTTGGGACAACAAGTATATCTGTGTGATGCTTCAAAAATGAACACACACAAACTATGTAGGTTAGAGCTTTGCCACTGATGGTATAAAGGAAAAAAGAAATAATGCAGTCAATTTGAATTCGATCTGCCAACTTTTTATGAGCATAAATGGAAGCTAAGGTTTGTATTTTACGGTCCCGTGGTCTTGTAGATTTCCTTTTTCTCTCGCAATAACTGTTAAAACTGTTAGCTGTTCACCTCCTGGTCTGTCTGATAACCGTTGTTGGGTTTCACTAGGTACGAGTCCACAGATGAGCACATCACTTTTATGCTCAATCAAAAATGTGGGCAAAGGATAAAAACAGTGAGAGAGAGAGAGGCGAGCGGTTTACAAGAACAGACTGAATGAGTTAGTAGGAATACAGGCCTAAAGAAAATAATATTAAAAGGAGGCAGGCAAATGTTATGACAACACCATGTCGTGTTCAGCTGATATCTGTCACATATTGTACATAATTACTGTCGTCTAAATTATTCATCATTGCTGCTGGTATAGCCTGTGTTCTTTCTATTATATCTGGAAGTGGGGAACGAACTCTTTGGTGTATTACTCGGTCTCTCATCAGCTGTATCGCATTTCCATTTTTATCTTTGGGCCACATCGTGGGAAAGGGAAAATGTTAATATTTAAAGGTGCAAAATGACAAACCCTGTCATACTTTTATCAGCCTGTAGGGATGAAAAGCACCAATGCTGGTGTTATGACAGTTTTCTGAAGTGTTTAATAATTAAAGGCTAGCATCCCAATTAATATGAATTGCAGATGCACCTTGATAATGAAGCTGAATATGGTCATATGTGAATAATAATTAAAAAAAAAAAAAAAAAGATGGTCACAGCCAAAATACCAAATTAAGACTTCATAGAGAGACTGAACAATATTAAGAAATTCCTATTTTAAAAAAAAACTTAAGTTCACATCTTCTTATTAGAGGTCTACTCTAACCCTTGAGAGAAACCCTGCAAATAAACCTTATCAATAGTATTTTGTTTTTTATAGATATTGGTTATGACTTTGGACAGCTGTTGAGGAACCAGCAATCTAGTAGAAATTCCCTTTAGACTCCTGGCACAGCAATGGATGCAGATGGAGAGAGAGAAAGAAAGCGTTCAGATCCAGGCTGGAGAAAACAGCTCAAATTAATGCGGTGTGGGACCATCGTGGTCCTCCACTACACTAATGTCTCAGGAAATTCTGGAGGCAGAGGTGCTTTGCATGTCTGTGTTGATCTATTCCCCTCTCGTACACTTTTTAGCATTTTCAAAATTATGCAGAAGGGTGGAGTTAGGCGCAGATCTGGGAGTGAGGGGATTCATCGATTTCCATTTTTGCTTTAAACAGGCTTGCAATAAAGTACATCTGCTTTCAAACTGTATAGGAAGCAGAACCCAGCTTAGTGTAAAGTAAAATTTCACATACAATTCCCTTTGGTGTTGAGGTGTGCAAGAAAGTAAGATAAAATAAAAAAAAGGACTTATTTGTAAATAGTATATATATTAAATGTAAAATGCACTTCACACCACTCGGTTTCTATTTTCACTGCACTGATGAACTACAGCTGCAGCAATAAAAATGAATGAGCAGCAGCAAAGTTCATTGCTCATTTGGGGGTTTTAAAGCCTGATGATCCCGACCAAGCCCAGCAGAGGGGGCAGTCACCTCACACAGCTGTCATGTGGTAACCATATGGGAGCAGAAGAGCACTGGATGCAGCGTTGCATCTTAAAAACGGACCTCTCCCTAAGCCACTGGTCTGGAGAAACCCTCAAAATATTCACTTGTTTAGTTACAGTAAGTTAATCCAGCTGCACAAGGTTTATTTTCCAAATGAACACCAGAACCAAATCCAGTCCGGCCAATAATGTGCTTCTCATAATCCTAATAACAACCTTCTAAATAAATCACTTTTACTTAATATGTGTATGCAGCAGATTTAAAAGGCAACCTAAATGGATCTCCAATAAGCTCTGAGCACTTTCATTTCTTGACAGAAGAAAGAAAACTGAGAAAAAATTAGAATTTCTGCTCGCTCGTGATCAGTTTGGTGATGAGAAGTGTGGCATTTCAGGCATAAAATACTCAACTGTAGTTGGGAAATATAATAACACAGGCCATGCAATTTCAGTGGTTGATCAACTCAGTCTTTAGAAATGAGAAATGCCAGAACTTCATCAGTCCTTGCTTTTCAAATATGAAGACTTTATACAGTTTATATATTGCTGGACATTGAAAGACATCACCTTGGGCTCTTGGTGAGTGTTATATGTAATAATTACAGATCAAGAGCTTATAAAAAAAGTAATCATTATTTCTTATATGAATTTGGTTGTATTAGACCATTCTGGGCAATGGATGTATTTACTGAAATACCTTAAATACAACATTCCAGTCGTGTTATTTTAGATATAACAGTGATTTACAGCGCGTAATGACGATCGTGTTAAATGACTGAAAGATTCAAACAACGACCGAGTGAGATTGTTTTACACAATTCACTGGGCAAAAAGATCTTGTTTATGCCAGAGGAGAAGGGCCAGACTGCTTCGAACTGAGAGGAAGACAACGGTAACTCAAATAACCACTCGTTACAACCAAGGTACACAGAAGAGCACCACTGAAAGCTCCAACTGAGCTTACCGTCTCCGTAATGGCAAGCTCCAACCACTGCTGCCAACTCCTCAGTAAGGAAAGTAGCGATACGATGTTAGTGGTTGGAGGATTGATCCAAATACCAACAATATCAATACTAACATTTGTATTGAGATTGATCAATACCAGTGTAATGAGATTGATTCTTTAGCTTCAGTTTCTCTCCTGTATGCAGTGCTGCGGTTTCATCATAGATGCAAGCTGACTGTTTAAGTGCCGCTCCTGTCGCAGCACAGAGCACGCACAATTTGCTCCACACGTAATATATTTTACTTGTTTTATAACGTTGCAGAGTGATAATTTTGTACAGCTTGTTTATTTAAGAAAAAAATCCAGAAAATTAGTGAATGAAGGGATATTTTTTATTACATTTTTGTATTACACTTTCTGAACAGTACCTGAAAAAATGTTTTAATTTGTTCTTGAGTGATCATTTTGTACACTTCATTTAAGAAAAAAAAATCCAGACATCACAATGGGGGAAATTTGTTTTGTTATTGTTCTATTGTTTCAGAACAAAAACTTTTATTTTGATAAAGTATTTTCTATTTACCTATAAACTTTGCCCAATTCTATCCTGGGTTTTAACTAATTAATGATCCAAAGGAAAAAAATCACAAAACACTTAAATGTCATGGAAATTCTTCTTCATTATTAAAAAGTATCGGTATCGGTATCGGTATCGGTGATACTGGTCCTGTATTTACTTGGTATCGGATCAATACCAAATCTTGCAATATCGCACACCACTATTGGCTGTCCTAAAAGTCGCTAGAAGTTGCTATATGACGTCATCACCCAATTTGCATGATTGATAATTTGCATGTCATTGTAATCGAGGCTGTAGGAGAGAGTAATAACATCTTTGGAGAGAAAAAAAGTGAAGAAAAAACACCCTAAATATGTTTGGAACTACAAATGAACTTCATGACTTTAATGCTTTGCCTAGACCCTCATTACAGAACTCAATTTTGCCCCATATTATTTAATGTTAGAATATCAAGTAATCTAACTATCAGTAAATCCAGCGGCTGCATCATGAGGAATAAGCACACGAAGAAGACCCACTTCCAGTATGAAGGTTACATAACGTCTGGTAAAAACCAACTTCCGCTATGTAGCTGCGGTATGGCGGCGCCCTCTTGCCTGCAGCCAGTTACTCTTTAGGATCCAGGCGATGCCAAAGTGTATGAACGGATGCAGTACGAGGGCTGTATGTACACAAAACAAGGTGACAGCAGAGGATTTCAGGTTTCCGGTCTTTCTCGAAACTCTCCAAAAGTCGCCACCGCCACCGGAAAAAGTCACTAAATTTGTCGCTAGTCACGTTTCGAAGCTAGGAGAGTCTGAAAAGTTGCTAAATCTAGCGACAAAGTCGCTAAGTTGGCAACATTGGCTCCAACTGAGCTCACCGTCTCCGCGCATGTGCAGACGTAAAACAGCTGTTGCGTTATCAGTGTGGTTTTTTTTTTCTAATCTCGGGGCTGCATGCACTTGATGTTGTAATGCTTTGTATTGTAAAGAGCAGTGGAGGCGTGGAAAAACGTGTGTGATGATCCACTCGGTGTTAAAGGGTTGTTTTTTTCCTAATGATGGAAATTCACTCGCAGTGACAGAGAACTTTAATTCTGCGCTTACACAGAGACACCTGAGCTGCAGAGTTTAAACAAAGCATCGTAAAGCATTGTGTAGAGGATTTTTTTACAATCGAATTATTCGAGGAATCGTTGCAGCCCTATATGAAAGCATCGATTCATCCATCAATTTATGCTGCAGGTAGGGATGTAATGATGTGGGAGACATTTTCTTGGCACACTTTATGCCTACAGTGTAGCTGTGGCTGCTTCCAGCAGGATAACTGACCATGTCACAAAACTCAAATAATCTCAAACTGGTTTCTTGAACATGGCAATGAGTTCACTGCACTCAAAAGGCCTCCACAGTCACCAGATCTCAGTTGAAGAGCACCTTTGGGATGAGGTGGAACGGGACATTCACATCATGGATGTGTAGCTGACACATCTGCAGCAATTGTGTGATGCTAGCTTGTCAATATGGACCAAAATCTCTGAGGAATGTTTCCAGCACCTTGTTGAATCTATGCCATCTGAACACAAAAGGGGGTCACAAGATATAACTAATGAAGTGGACATTAGTATATATTACACTGAAAATACATGTAACAGTCCCCACAGCAATGGCTTTAAAAACTAAGAAACTCGAGGAACCCATGTTTTTCATCAAAGAGATAAAATGGATATAATGATGAATATCCAGCTTTCTTTTCAGAGATGCTTTTTCCTGTTTTGTAGACCAATTTGCAGGAAATGAAGTTGCAGTAGCAACCATCATTTCTGCTAACAGATAAAAGGGATAAACAAATAATATGTGCATTAGGTGCTCCAATCTCCTCCTCATTTTTTTGTGTGTTTATTTTATAAAATATGTCCAGATGTCCGTGCTGTAAAAATGGAACTTCATTCATTTCCGATATGGGCAGAGTGACCTTCCTCCTGTACAATAACAAAATGTCCTGATGACGCCCTTGGAGCATGTTACTTCCGTGGTATCACCCTTATCAGCGGTGCCATATGAAAAGCAAATCCTTAAATCCGGGTCAAATGAACACTAATCTGGTCTACTGGCACGAAACTGGATCGTTTTGGTACAGACCAGCATGGGCAATCTTAATCTGGACCTCAAAAAGAAATCAGGTTGTTTTTATGCGGATGAGACTTTGCAGGTGGCAACAATAAGGAGATAACACCCGTTTCTTCAGTGTAAACTTAAATACTGCGAATCCCAGTCTTCATCGGTAGATGACGTCAAACTTGGAATACATGTGCTCATCAGCACACGTGTACTTGTATGTGTGCCTGCAACAGGAAAGCACCAAAAACCCATTTGACTAATGCATATCTGATATCAAATGGAATATAATCCCCACAAGTATGAAGGATTAAACACTCTGCAATATTCACTTCCCCCTCTGGATGCAGCAAACTTTTGGGATAAGAGGAAAAAAAACCACAGCGCAATATGTTCACAGAAACAGTCTGGTGATGCTCTACGCTCTGCTGCGTAGGCTGATGCTCACTCACTTGAGAAAGTGAAGAATTTGTCAAAGTGAAAGGAGGAAAAAAGCTGCTCTTTGTGGCACTTTGAAAAGCTGAAAACTGGAATATCTGTGTGATGAGAGAATGAGTCTACCTGTCAGAGAAGAAAAAAGCATATTGAGAATTCTTTTTTTTTTTTTTTTTTGGCTGTAATTTATTGTGCTACCATAAAGAGTCTCTGCTGTGTGACTTTCGTCCCTGCAGCGCTTCTATAAGCCTATTTGTTTCATTTGATGATGTTCCGTCTCAAGGTCGCAACACACAACAATGTGAAGCAGAAAGCTTTTATTTTCAATTTTATGCTTATTTAATTTTCCGCTTTACTGGATTTTAGATGCAAATATGCATTTTATTCCAGTACATTTCCAGTACAAATGTACAGATTTACAGATGCAGATTACAGAGTAGCAAAGATCCCAACACAGCCTACAAACTGCCCTGGATACCAAAGGCAACATCACCCCAGGGTTCACAAAGAAGATTCATTCAGTGTGGATGGGACACAACGTGGTCCTTAATAATGACTGTAATATAGTATCTAACCAACTACAACACAACTATAGAACAATACTGCAGTAAAACTATTAAGACGTACTTTAACCATATATTTACATCTGTATACTATCATATTATAATGAGCACAATATTATTTTAATGCCATAAAGCCCAAAAACCTTGTCAAAGTAGGGGATGCTGTGCAGATTAAGCAGCACTTTGTGTTGCATGATTGTGTTCTGCTTTGCCTGAAACTCCACTATAAAATATTAACACATTTTTTTTTTAATATGGAGCTTTTCTGGAAAAGAGACACATTTATTTTGCACCGCAAGTGCTACATATTTAATGTGGTTAATGTTTTGTGCATCTTTAACTAAATAAACTGATCATCGCCTAACACTCTGCTGTGTTCTCCCGCTGCGTTTTAAATGGTTCTGGCCTGGATTGTACATCGTTTGAATGCACAAAGCCTCACAATTCAAACTACTTTAGATACCAACACAAGAGCAATAACGGTTCCTTGCAGTGTAGAAACACTGCGTACTCAGCAAAAAGTTAGTTTATTACACTTTCTGTCATCTGTAGGAGCATATACTTGCTGGATTACGCTGTGCTGCTCATAAAACTTCAACAAACAAAATGCTTCCAAGCTTTTGGCCTTTTTTTTTTTTTAGAAAAATAGGGGTGGATGTCGAGGCGTTAATGTATGTTTGTTGAACCTGGTTCAAACCAATTAACTGTAAATCAAAAAAATCAATAAACCTTAATAGCTCTCAGTGTGAAGGCAAGCAAGCCTGGCTACAAAGATACAGTAAATCAATATATCAGACCACCTGCTCACTTTTGCTTTATGATGGAAAAATGATGACTAAACGTTCCCTCATCTATAATATGTATAACTCCTATTGTAGGGGTTATTTTTGGAGACAGCCAAAATGCCTCCAGGCATTTAGCCAATCACAGAAAATGACTTCTGCCACTCACTTATGACAAGAGCCATTTCAGCTTTATCCTTCTGTCATATCTGAGTTTTTAAGGGCTGGCTCTTATAGCCGCAGATGGCTATCGGGCAGAAGAGACCGCACTGCCGGCCAAGGACAAAGCTACTGTACAGTAATGCATCAGTTGCTCTCCATCCAGCACAAATGTCCCAAATTTGGGCCACAAGTCGTGACCACAACCAGTTTGCAAGACAAACTTTAGTGCAACAAAAAACAAAAAGGAAAGGAAAGAAAAGAAAAGAAAAACCATCACACATGAGAGTGCAGATGCTGCAAACCAGGCTTTTAAATTCTATGGAGTACTTTACAACAGAATACCAATTATTCTCTCTGTCTTTGTGTTTGAAGGGCGAAGGCAGGGGGGAATCTGGCTGTTGAGAAAAACATCGACCAGAGAAAATCCATTTTAATTTGCCAAATGCCAGAGCAGGATTACTGACATTTAGCAACTGATATTTCCCCTGAAACTCAATAGGATGCCTCCATAACTTCATAATAAAGCCTCATCTCATTGCTAGTGATTATGCACAGCATGACTGCTCACACAGAGAAATCTAAGTATATGTATTTATCAAAAGTGCAAACACGGAGACATCTGAGAATGTGGAAAGATTAGAAAGACAGATGCAATGCATCATCTGCAGGACGGAGGAACAAACAGCCCTGACAGTTTCCTTCAACACTTCACTAAACAGAAGTTCGGCCTCTGCAGAGATTTTCTAAAAAGCGTTATTTGTTAAAGAAATGCATTTGACATGAAAATGTCTCCTCAAGGATGCCAGAGACTGGGAAGCAGGAATGCATGTAGCGTATTAAAGTAGCTCAGCATCAAAAGGGAATTTGTCCTGTTTGAAGTTCAGCCTTCAGACGGATGACGACTACGATACCTTGAGGTGACAAATGCATTGTTGTAAGAGGCAAAGTTATTTGTTTTGTCTTTGACTTTGAGAGATTCTTTTACTACGACAACTGCACAGTTGGGGTGCCCCTATAGATCAGCTTATTGAGCAGGCATCCCATGTACCAAAGGCTATAGTTCTTAATCCAGTGGCCTGGTTTGAGTCAGCCCCAGGCAATTTCCTGCATGTCACTCACCCTCTTTCTCCAGTTTCCTGTCTACTCTACACTGTCCTATGTAA
>JAVDPK010001946.1:41714-53890 GCA_034780415.1 Cichlasoma orientale
GTGTGTGTGTGTGTGTGTGTGTGTGTGTGTGTGTGTGTGTGTGTGTGTGTGTGTGTGTGTGTGTGTGTGTGCGCAGGCGTTAATTAATCTGAAATTTCTGCTTGAGTGTTTGTGTTTGTGTGCTTTGGCTGGTGTGCACCCACATGACCCCATTGGGCACATTTGCTGCTCTGGCCCTGTTCTGCCATATGTGGTTAGCAGTAACAGCAGCATAGCTGTGTTTTGATGAGATGCGATAGAGGGCTTATTCTGAACTGTTAGGACAGAGGACACCAGCGACAGCCTTTCCCAGCCTAAGCACAGTTCTTCACGGATGAGCTCCCTCCAATTAAAACAGAAGCTGACAAAGGGGGAACTCTGCATTTCAGATCTCTCTTTGCAGGCCCTACCTGGTAGGAAACTGCAAATGAAACAGCTCCCAGTCACAAACCATACTGGGGTAGGTTCTGGGGTCGTGTGTGTGTATTTACATAGTCACCATAAAATTAAAAAAACATAAAACTGGCGTACACACATTACAATTTCTATCTAAAAATACATGCATACTGTTGTTTATGTCATTTTTACTCTTTCTGCTTTTTTGAGCCAATACATATGAAAACTCATTGCTTTTTACATAAACACAGAGCATAACCCGATGGTCATGAGCTTTGGTTAGTGACCAAAAGAATGAGATTATTAATACAAGCACTGGAAATGAGTTCTTCCAAAGGGTGGCTAGGCTCTCCTTTGGAGAAAGGTTGGATCTTAGTCATTTGGGAGAAGCTCAGAGAAAGGAGCCAGTTAAGGTGGTTGAAGTGACTAGGATGCCTCCCAGGCATCTCCTAGGGTGAGGTGTTTAAGGCATGTCCTACCAGGAGGAGGCCCTGGGGCAGACTCAGAACACACTGGACAGATAACGTCTCTCGGATGTCTTGGGAGTATGTCAGTGCGCCCCCCCCCCCCCCCCCCCCCGGAAAAGCTGGAGGAGGTGGCTGGGGAAATGTGCATCTCTGCTTAGACTGCTGGCCCCCTGACCCGGACCCAGATAAGTGGCAGAAAATGGTTGAATGGGTGGGCCATTATGGGGAAAGTCCACGTACAGAAGCAGAGAAGTCCTGAAAGACAAAAAGACTGCCCTGATGGATCATTTCTGCTCTGCTGCTGATATTGGAGGAAAATATTTGAAAATATGCATGTGTTCATGGAGGACAGCAATCCAAGGCGTGGATTTACAAAAAGAAAACAGTGTTTCACCTCCTCTGAAATCACCTACCACAACAAGAAAACGGTCATTTTATGTGTTGCTATCACTGCTACTCCTACTCCAGCACAAACACACACCAAACAAAGTGGCTATTAGGGCAGTTAGGTCAGTCGGTCCACAAGCAGTCCCACAGGGATTTTCCTAATGCAGTTAGCAAAAAAGCCATTTTAATGCAGCTAATTTCTGAGTTTACTGAGTTAGATGCAGTTTTATGAGACTCTTCATACCCCAAATCTCCACAATGGGGGTTGAGATGGCTGAGCTGGTATGACCCAGAGACCTAGAATAGTCACAATGGAAAATGCTCTAGGTTGCAATAAAGCAGAATTACCCTGTAAAGGGACCAAGAACCTGTTATGCACCGACAGCAGTACTTCACAACTGAAAAATAAGATCGCCAGTGTTTCCCTGGGTCTTGACAACTTTCTGTTAAAATAGCATATAAGCTACTACAATAACCTGATATCTGGTAACATGTTGGCCCTCCAAACCTGGCTTTAATTTGTGCATTCATTTGTTTATCTAATAATTGTCAGCAGTTAACATTTTAATTGGTAGTAAACATTAAAAAAAAACTAAATTGTAAAAAAAAAAAAAAAAATCTGTAAAAGGGGCTAAACTGAGATAGAAAATTTGGTGTATGGATAAAAGATTATCATAATGTCCATGAAATATATATGACTTCAACATCCATCAACATTCAAGTTTCCACTGAAGAGAAAACTGGCAAAATATTAAAATGTCAGATAATCTTCTTCAACGTAAAAACATAAATGTCACAGACATAAATGCCATAGACTGATTTTCATCAGTCTGTGCCTTCTCTTTTAATTGCACTGAATCAATGTAAACTCATCTTCTAAACTGCTATTATCTACATGTTTTCAGCAGCAATGGAACACAATCATTTGCATGTTTTTTTTCATTTTCGCTTTGACATTTGCAGCAGGTAAATGCAAATGACTGCGCTACAAGCAGCAACTTGACCGTGTATCCATATATGACAAAGCCAATGTGAGTGATGCTGGAGGATGACTGGTCCTTGAGCTAGTAGCCCATTAAGGGGGACCTATTATGCTCAAGCTTGGACTCTACTATAGTAGCTTTGCATGTTTCACAGTTCAAAATCACACTGAGACTTGGTGCAGACACTGAGTTCATCAGAAAATAACTTTTAGCTCATCTCCCTTTAAGGCAACTTCCTTCTGATTGGATGTCACTCATAATCAGAAGGTTTGGACAGCAGGTGGGTGGAGCTTTTGCACTCACAGCCATAGTCCGTGTCTGATAATATTAAAGGAGTCATATCATGCTTTTAAATCCTTCCTTTTCAATGCTTTGCAATGCTACTATCAAAACAATGGCCAGGACGTCATATCAACACACGAAATTTGTCTAAAATAAAGTTTGTTGCCATTTTAGCGTTATTTGGAGCTTACCGGACTGGACTGGACTACAAAATCGCTGCGAGAAAAAAAATGTCGGATTCACGAGATTGGTTAGCCGGCTGTACATGTCCATATTTAGCAGTTCCACAGCAAATACGGTGACGTCACACATGAGAAAACCTCACTTGTAAGAGAGAAAACTGAAGAGACTGAAAATTATGACCCAAAAAGAATATAAAGATATCTACGCAGCACCAGAACAGAATGCATTTACATCCTGCACTCCTACACACTGAAAGTACACAACAAAATGTATTTAAGGGCTAAAAAAGTGTATTTTGCATGATACGTGTCCTTTAAGGACATCTACTCTTAATGACATCATACAGAGCAAGAAGTAGAAAGAATATAAGAGAAAAAGAAGTATTATAGGATTAAAATATCAAAGGCATAAGCATTTGCACTGGGTGGGTTTGGATTTATGTATCCCAATAACTACATCAGACTATTAATAAGCTGCTTTTTAACGCAGCTAACAAGAAACAAGAACATTGGTATCATTTAATTTAAAGTTACAGCTCATTTACTTGCGTCCACTTCTAGTTTACATTTCGTTCAGTCACTCTGAAACTTGTACCGTGTAATTATATTTTCTTTTTTCCCCGTTTTTGATATTACAGTGTCAAATCTAGTGTGAAATTAACTGCTGTCTCCCATAACAGAAAGAGCCTAACCGAGCAGACGCGGGTGTGACAGTAAAGTTTTTGAAGTGACATACTGTTTCCTGATGAAGCTGAAGAGGAGTTTGTGGGCGTTAGATGACTGACAGCATCCCAAGTGCCTCTAAATAATAAAAACTATCAACTTTAACGGAGAAAAAAAAATAGGATAAAAACATTAAATGTGACAAAAGCACAAGATGTTAATGCTCATAAACTGACTCTATTGAAATGTTTTGGGAGGGTTTTGAGGGAGAGAAATGAATAAGTAAATTCCCCTGAAAAGGCAAAAAAGCAATATCTAACATCTTCAACGACACTTACAGCATCAAAAGCCTCAGTTTCACCACAACACACTGAGATCTATGACAGTAAGTGACAGCATTAAGCTTTAAGTACACAACAAGATATAAACTCACCGTCCACTTTGTTAGATACTTCTGTTCAACTGCTCCATAACACAAATATCTAATCAGCCAATCACATGGCAGCATCTCAGTGAATTTAGGCATGTAGACATGATCAAGACAAACTGCTGAAGATCAAAGCAAGCACCAGAATGGGGAAGAAAGGTGATTTAAGTGACTGAATGTAGCATGGCCGGGCTGAGTACTTCAGAAACTAATGATCTTCAGGGATGGAATGGTCCAAAAAAGAGAAAACATCCAGTGAGCAGCAGTTTTCTGGGATGCCAGAAGTCAGACAATGATCAGACTTCTTTGAGCTGATAGGAAGACGACAGTAACTCAAATAACCACTCATTAGAACCAAGGTATGTAGAAGAGCATGTTGAGCCTTGAAGCAGATGGGCTGCAGCAGCAGAAGACCACACTGGGTTCCACTCCTGCCAGCTAAGAACAGGAAACTAAGGCTACAATATGGGCTCACCAAAATTGGAGAAAGAAGCTTAGAAAAATGATGAGTCTTGATTTCTGCTCTGACATTCAGATGGTAGGATCAGAATTTGGCGTAAACAACATGAAAACGTGGATTCTTCTTGCCTTGCATCAACGGTTCAGGCCGGTGATGGTGGTGTAATGGTGTGGAGGATATTTTCTTGACACACTTTGGGCCCCTTAGTACCAACTGAGTATTGTTTAAAGTGTATTCACAGTGTACCCATCTTCTGATGGCTGCTTCCAGCAGCTTTCTGCTTTCTTGAACGTGACAATGAGATCACTGTACCTAAATGGCCCCCACAGTCACCAGATCTTAATCTAACAGAGCACTTTACAGATGTGATGGAAGGAAATGTGCATCTGACAAATTTGCAGCAACTCTGTGATACTACCATGGCGATATGGATCAAAATCTCTGAGGATTTGAGTGTGTGGGTGCATCATGTGGACACAAACAGAAAATTAATAGCCGGTTTTTCTGTTTCATATATTTGGAAACTGAGTTTGGTCAGCCAGAACTAGTCAACAACATCATCAACTGATAACTGATTAATTGTGTGATTTATCACTACATTAAGTCAAGTTCCAGTTTTGCACTTATTTGTATTCTGTCTCGTATCTTTGCAAACTACATACTGTGTTTAAGATCTGGACTTTTATTTGGATAAGAAACCTAAACTGTCACATTACAACCTGAAACTGTTATTGGAATTTTTCACTAGCTTTTGACAGTTTAAACATGAAAATGATAATTGAGAAATAAAGAACTAATCAGTGAACATTTTATTACAAACATACTAACTTAACTGTTGGTGTAAGAAAAAAAAAACACTGAAGACACCACCTGAAACTCAGAGGGAACTGTCATGAACAAAGCATTTGTGGCTTTGCAATGACTCTGTGTCTCTGCGCTTTATATGTGAAGCCAGCCACAATAGAAACATATAAAAGGCTGGGACTTTTTTCTCTCCAGGATTCCTGTTATTTGGTGGGACCCTGGAGGGTTCCCGCAAATTCTTCCACCTCTTTGTGCCATCCCTCCCATCAATTCTGACAGTTTCTGCAATCTCCCTCTACCAGTTTGCTGCCACCTGTGAGTCCTTGTACTAAGAAGATGATGGGTTTTACAAATTGGTGTACTATCGGACTTCTTCAACTAATCTTTATTTCAGCTGATGATTTGTCTTCAAGTCAATTTAAATGAATGCAACAAAGTAGCTGGAAATAGATAGAAGGGAAAGTACTGATCGGGGCAATCAGTGTCAACGTGACATGTAGTTACATTTCCAGGGAGGTGAACGTCAGGGTACACTGTCAGTTATAAAGTAGGCTTTCTGAAGAGTCTGCAGTTACAACGTATCTACATCATAGACTTACACAGTGGTATAAATCCCAAGTTAAATCTCCACCGTACGTATGCCATAACCACAAAGCCTTTTGAAACCCTACACTGTCACCTGACGCACACCTCCCAACAAATGTAACTACGTCAGTGCAGCCCGTACAGGTATAAAGGCTGGCAATGCCATCGGCCACTTGTGTAGGCTACATCATAGGCACTACATGGAATCAACGCAGAAGTCTAAATTAAGCCCTTTAATGGACTGGCAGCCTGTTCAGCTGTCATAGGACTTCCGCCCTACGACATCTGGGAGGGCTAGCGCCCTGCCCAGGTGTCATAGGGCAAAGGCCCCCCCCCCCCCCCCACGACCTATAAATTAGACAAGCAGTTAAGAAAATGGATGGATAGACAGATAACAGTGAGCTGTGGAGCTGTTGTTAAAAATTTGCACACGATTCTGACGCTTTTTAGACAAATAAAGCTTAACTGACAAATCTGCTTTAAGAATTAAGCAAAAATTATTTTAAATAAATATTTTGGGGGTTTAGACTGCTGGCCTGACAGAAAAAAGCTACTACTATCACTATCTTCATAATTCAAGCCCAGATGACTATTGTGATACTGGTACAATACTCCTTGCTTCTGAAACTGAATATCTGAATCTGAATCAAGTCTTTATTTCAAACATATACAGTGCCAATATATCAACAAAATTTTAATAAATAGTTAATATTAATAAATTTTAGTAAACATAAAACAGAAATTAATATAAAATAAAAGAAAGCCATCGCGTTCATGTGATGAAAAATATTGACCATTTCCTTATCAAGCCTGAACTAAACATCATCAAGCTTTAACCTGTTGGCCAGACTTAACAGACTATAGCAGCAGAGCTCAAACTTTTTCAGGCATACCCAACTTCAGTCCTTAACATCATTAATCATTCAGCTTAGTTTCACTTCATAGTTTCACCTGGATGTCCACGGCCCACAGTCTGAGAGCCACTGGACTATGTGAAGCACTATGGAAAGCTGTGATGGACGTGTTTCACAATGTTGTTACATTTCATGGAGAAACTGAGAAGTTACTTAAAACATAATGACAATAACTGTTAGTTTCATCCTTTATTAAGCGAAATCAGAGGTTTCAAATTAATTGAAATCTGCCTCCTGTGAAGGATGTGAGGTACCTGTTAACTTTCCCTCAGCTCAGGTCATGTGAATACCTTGACATCTCATGAAGGATGGTGTGTGCACAGCTGCCTGGCCTGCTGCCGATGCTGCCATTTTTTTTTTTAATAAACACAAACATAGACTGAAAACAAAACACAAACACAGGGATCTGCTTTCATCATATTTGCACAAGTCAAAAAAGCCATAGCAATTCAGAGCCCCTCCAAAAAAAAGAAAAAAGAAAAAATAATAAAGCAGCAGACAAGAACCAGAGGAGGGTTAATTACCTCCGTGGAGCATCACCACTGCCACATGCAGCTGCCCGGATCACGTTTCACCACACATCTGCTAAAATGCACACTGACAGAGAGCCGGCCACGTCTATGCTACTTATGTGCGTTTCTTCCTTTTATGACAGCAGCATATGAGTAAGAGAAACCCCCTCTTACCTTCCACATCCACGCCATTCTTATTTCTACGCAGACAATGGTGGACCGCTTGTTTCCTTCAGCCCCTAAACACGTTCACCACCTCCGTCTGCAAGCACGCTTCTTCACGTGCTCATCACAGGAGGAGATGCGGGTGCAGTGCGGTGGTATGCGGGCATCGGCTCCATAAATATTGGAGTGTACCGTTATTCGTCTCCTCTCTCTGTTTTTTTTTTTGTTTTTTTTTCTCCCATGGAGCTACTGGGACCTGGACCGACGCTGCGCTGTTACTGGCCGGCTGAGAGTCGTAGCCCCGCCCGCGATTTGTCACATGACCGCCGCTGATTTCCTGGCGTTTTACAACATCAGCATGAGGAATAACAGAGGGTCCTGTGTTGAGTGTGTTTAGACAGAGTTGGCTCATCTTTTTTTTAATGGGAAGAAATTTGTTGGATCATCTACTGTGGAAACAAGCGAGTAAAATAAGGTTATACAGTACCGTGAAAAAGTCTTGAACCGCCCCTTATTCCTTCATATTTTGCTTCCAAGGAGTCAGACTTTCTTGTACTTTTTTTTAAAAAGTGGTCTTGAGCAATAGTTTTCCAGGTTTACAGAAGGTCTTTCAAAGTTTTTTCTTTGGACTTTGGCTGCTTTTCAAATCATTTTCACCTGACCATTTTCAGGCATGTTTTTGTTTATTAAGCCATTTAACAACCAGTATATAGTATAGTATGAATCTGCTTATTGAATATACCACTTTTTATTGCCTGCAACTTTCTGAAATAAGTGTATTGGAGTATGTTTTTTCAGCTAAGGGATGAGTGTAGATCCTCCAACAGAACATTTTGAGCAACAATGTCCGCAACTTTGTTTCCTGCATCCTTTTGAATTTTAGTGTCCCTTTTTCACAACATTTTATGGTCTAAATCAACTGTACTCTTATTATTATTATTATTATTCCTGCCAAGTCAAGATAAATACAGGCATGTTTTACTCTTCTACCTCTTTTGTGTTTTTCTTGGTTTTAGAAATGAGACTGTGACGGCTTAACAGTTGTGACCAATGTCAGGGTTAAACTGATTTAACTGTGCACGTCTATTATAAATTCACTTGTTTTAACAGAGCCAATGTGTTTCAGCTAGATTTTTGCTGATGATCAACACTTTCTGCATGTTCAGAATACATCACACATATTTGTATCTGTGTTTGAGATGCTTTTGATCTCAGCTGCATCGCTGAAGCTGACCAAAATAAACAGGAAACATTATCTAAAGCAAATTCCCCAAATCCTTCTGAACTCAGAAAAACTGGCTAATATGTTGTCCTCATTGTTTGTATGGTATGTGTGTGGATGAGTAACTTTACCACAAAAACTTGACTGGTTTTATGAACTCAGTGGTGTGAAGAGGGGGTATTGAATAATCTGTAGGGAAAAAAGTGCTGTCAGTCAAATTCAGTGTTACGTTTTCTCTTCTCTCTCTCTCTCTTTCTCTCTCTCGCTCTCTCTCTCTCTCTCTCTCTGTTTTTTGTTGGGGTATTTTTTGTTTTTTTGTAAATTAATTACAGTAAAAAATAAAATAAGTGTAGGGAGGTGGAGAATGAGTCTGTAACTGTACTAAGCAGAGAAAAAAAATACATATACACAACTATTTATTATTATTATGTGTTATTAACACATAAAAATAATATTTATATTTTAATAAGACAGTTATCTGATACTAATGTGCCTTTCAGGCACACTCACATGATTTAACAATATACTTCATTAGTCCTTGAAATATTAAGTTTTACAAACTGGTAAATTATACAGATGAAGATGTAATTTTACCAGGCAGAAAGAGTCTGTCAGTGATTTTAATGTGAGTTTTGCAAAGTTTAACCTGATTTCCTCTTTTTTTATTTTGCTGGCTCTGTGAACCTAAAACTCAGCTGTTCCCTTTGAACTGGCAGTACAGGTCAAATGTGCTCCAGGGCCTACAGCTGGACTGCAGCTGGTGGGCGCTGGAGCTCAGAGTGACCCAGTTTAAATTAATATAATGGTAAATTCAATTCATATCAGTTCAATTCAATTTTATTTATACAGCACAAATTCTGGGTATGGTGGCGCAGCGGTTACCGCTGTTACATCATAGCAAGAAGGTCCCAGGTTCACCTGGCTGGGGCCTTTCTGTGGGGAGTTTGCATGTTCTCCCCATGTCTGCATGGGTTCTCTCTGGGTACTCCGGCTTCCTTCACAGTCCAAAGACATGCAGTTAGTGATTAATTAGTGATTCTAAAATACCCATAGTGTGAATGTGAGTGTGAATGGTTGTCTGTCTCTCTGTGTTACCCCCTCAACAGACTGGCGACCTGCCCAGGGCATATCCCGCCTCTTGTTCTATGGCAGCTGGGATAGGGTCCAGCCCTCTCATGACCCTGAATTGGAGAAGCAGCAGAAAATGGATGGCTGGATGGATGGCACGAATTCACAACAACAGTCACGTCAAGGCTATTGTACTTTAAAGACCCTACAATATTAGAGGTTAATTTGTCTAATTTCTGGTGGATCTTAGAAGGTTAAACAAAGCTGTAGCCAACTGAGCATACTTTCAACAATTTAACATGTGTTGTGCTTCCCACATCCACGAGTACACAATGGTCTGAAAGAGTCAAAGTGATGTAAATTTTATGTAAGGATGTAAGGAGCATGTAAGGCTCTGTGTGGATGCCTATGTACCTACAACTGCTCCAAAATTTGCAAAAAAATAAACAAAAAAACTGCACAGGGTCGAATTTTCATATAACTACTTCTTCTTCTTTTATCTGCTCCATTTAGAGGTCACCACAGTGGATCATCTGCCTCCATCTCACCCTATCCCTAGCCTCCTCCTCTGCCACACCATCTGCGGTCTTCCTCTTTTCCCCCTGCCTGGCAGCCTCAACATCCTATGTCCATTATATCCACTCTCCCTCCTCTGCACATGTCCAAACCATCTCAACCTTGTTTCTCCAACTTTGTCTCCAAGCTGCTAGAGCTGAACTGTCCCTCCCTCACTTCTAATCCTGTCCATCCTGTAATTTTTTTAAAATATAATTTACCCATTTACATTGTATTAATAGTTAAACCTAGTCACAGTCAAGGGCACAGCTGCTCTGAGTGACAAGTTAGTGCCATTTGATCTCGTTTCTCGTGTTCAGTTGTACTGAAGGATACAGGTGCACCTGTCAGTGCTGATACTTTCCCTGGTCTGCCCTCTCATCCAAATATGGTCACATCATTTTCAAAGGAACAAAAATGGTGACAGCCATGCTACATTGGCACCAACATTGCAAGGAGAAAAAATACAAGCAGAAAAAATACAAGCAGACTAGAAGGCAGCATAAAAACAAATATGCTTCTGTGGTGCAGGGGTATTATTTTTGGTGTGTTTGTCTGATAACAAAATTGCAGCAAAACCAGTCCAATTCATACTGAATTTGCACGAAAGATACCTCAACTCCATACCAGAACTCCACAGCGGAAGTTGGTCTGTACCAGAAGTCACGTGACCTTCATAGACACAGACATACATATGTATGTATGTATGTCTGTGTGCTTATTCTGCGTTATGTAGCTGGTGGATTTAAAGCACAATTTTGCAGTTAGAAAATTGTGTTTTAAATCTGCCGGCTGCATTTTTACAGTTTTAAATTTAGAGTTCATTTAAACTTTCAGGTCTTTTAACCCTCCGGTTATGTTTGTTTCTCAGGAACAGCAATGATGTCACTTTGACCCAGGGTCTGTTTTAATTATCCAACAGTGTCAGAAACCAAAAATTCCCAATAAACATTGTTTATATTTCATTATTAACTCCATTACTAACCATTTCAATCTTTATTTAGTGCATTGGTGTTCTTTACCTCTCACAGATTACAGTTCAATGTAATTCACTCATTTTTCATTAAAAAAAAGCATTTTTAATTTTTTTAATGTACATTGGGAAGACCTAGATATAGGTATATATGACATTGATGTTTTTATTTTATTTTATTTTATTTTATTCTTTTTTATGGAGTGATTTTCATAAATCAACATGAGACATGTCTTCTGTTGAGGTTTATTTGGACCGGGTGACTTAAAGATCAAGACAAATGAGTCATGGGGATTTGTTTTGAAAATAAACTTTAGTTGAGCACTTTTTCAAACTAGAAATTAACATTTATTTATTTACATGTATTTAGCTCATTTGGAAGGCATATATTGCTTAAATGGGCAGTGACCTCTGAATGCCACTAGCCTTTCCTCCACTGCGTCATTAGGGTCTGAATTATAGAGTAGTGGAAGTTGCCCTACCCACTTGTCCCATACTGTCCTAATAGCTGCCAGGTTGTCTCTCTCCTGTCTGATAGTCCTTACCTCTCAATTATCAAATTGTATTACGCTGGAAAAAATATGAAAATTCTCCAGAGACATTGTGGCACAAAATAAAGCCTTGCCTGTCTCTGAATCCCACAGACTGGCTGTTGATTCATCCTTTGACTTATAGACTCCATCCAAGATGATGACCCCCAAATATGCATATAAATGTATTTTATCCAGCTCCTTCCACTTCTCCAAAACACACCTTCCTCCTAGTTAGTTCAAAAAATATTTTCTGTATTGACTTGAGCACGACCAGCTCAAAAGCTGCCTTGATCTCTGCCACGAGTTACTGCCATCCCAGGGGACCTGGCACTGTCTTTATGTTTTCTGCAGACAGTTTTGCCTGATATACACTGTTGCAGAGGTATTCACCCACCCATCCAAATCATTGAATTTAGGTGTTCCAACCACTTCCATGGCCACAGGTGTATAAACCAAGCACCTAGGCATCTAAACGGCTTTTACAAAACTTTGTGAAAGAATGGGTTGCTCTCTGGAGCTCAGTCAGTTCCAGCATTAAAACACCATCCATCCATCCATCCATTCGCTTCCGCTTATCCTGTTTAGGGTCGCGGGGGGGCTGGAGCCTATCCCAGCAGAC
>JAVDPK010001946.1:83608-94037 GCA_034780415.1 Cichlasoma orientale
ATATATAAATGACTAGTTTTGTTTGCAAGGTTTGTTTCTTCTTGAAAAACTGATGCGGCGCATGCAACATTTGAAGACAAGAGGCAAGGCTGCCATCTACTGTCAACACTAATTTAGTTCAGCAGAAAGAGCCCCTACATATGAAAATGTCTACACAATATTTTTTCTATAGTCTTTTTGTATAGTATATAAATTCTGGTGACTACTTGCATGTAAAAATACATGCACATGTAATAATGCATATCTAAATATTTTCCAAATAGTGATCGTTCGTGCAGTTAAAAAGAAGTGACAGAGAAGTTATAAAAATACTGCCCGACTGTGGAAACTCTCCTCCATCCTGATATAGTTTGAACTGATTTTTAAACTGATTTAAGATCATGAAAACACACCTGCTCACCTTCTTGTTAGCACAAGCATCTAATCAGCCAGTCACATGGCAGCAACTCAGTGCACTTAGGCATGCAGACATGATCGAGACAACCTACTGAAGTTCAAATTGAGCATCAGAAACAAAGAGAGGTGATTTAATTCATTGAAGGTGGCATGGTTGTTGGTGTCAGACAGGCTGGTCTGAGTCCTTCAGAAACAGCTGATTTTCCTGCATCTCTCTACTGTTTATAGAGAATGGTCTGAAAAACAGAAAATCTCCAGTGAGCGTTTGTTCTCTGGGCAAAAGTGTTGATGCCTGAAATCAGAGGAGGCTGGTTTAAGCTGATTGGAAAACAACAGTGACTCAAATAACCACTTGTTATATAAGAGTATGCAGAAGAGCATCTCTGTACACACAGCACAAAGCATGGATCCATCCTGCCTTTTATCAACACGTCAGGGTGGTGGTGGTGGTGTAATTGAGTATTGTTGCTACCCATGTCCATCTCTTCATGCAACAACTATGCAATGCTATCATATTATGGACCAAAATCTCTGAGGAATGTTTCCAGGACTTTAGGAATAAGTAAGGAAGGTGGTTCTGAAGGCAAAAGGGGGTCCAAACCAGTGCTAGCAAGGTGCACCTAATAAAGTGGCTGGAAGTTCTGAATACTTCTTTTCTTACTTCCTTCTTGTAGCACAAACAAAAGTACATGGGGTGGAATATAATATTCCATCTGCTTTCAAGCTTACGCAAAGGTTGTTGGCAGCATTTCCTGCGGTCATGTACTTTTTGGAGTAAACTTATTCAACAGCTTAAGTTACAATCTTCGCAAATTTAAATTTGTGCACATAAACCAGGCAAAGATGCTAAACTAAGAAGCTGACTGACAGAAAAATAATTGACACTAAAATTTTAATTGTCTTTAATTTTAAAATGTCAAACGATTCAGGGTTCCAGGTCCGCTATTGTGAGAATTTAATCTTGTTCTTTTCATTATATAAAAAGTTTTGATTTTTAAGTCATTTTCAGTGTGAAGGGTTTACTCTGGGTTCTGGGTAAACTAAAAAAAAACTTTAATCAAGCAATCAGCACATTACTCCACAATGAAAAACAATTATTATCCAATTTGACCATTATTAGCCCCATGTGAACCCAATCAAACAGCCGGTCCATTAGTGATCATCTAGCTGTATTATAGAATAAAAACAGAGGTATTTTTTCTGCATTACTTTTATGAGTGACAAATTTTAAGTACATTTTGGAGCATTTTATGGTGTTATATTCACACTTTACTATAACAGATCTGAATCCTCCCTCCCTTTGACCATTACGCCTTCTGCACCGCCGTGGACTTATTAACTTTATTAACATATTTCCTGCAGACAGCATCATTAATATTTTGCCAGCTGAATTAGTAAAATAAACCAAAATGTTACACTGGTCTGGAATATGGATTTCTGTTTACCACCACCTCTGTGGCAGTTCAAGTTTTGTGTAACTTTTATCATTTATTTTGAAGCAAATCACCACCATGGTACCTTTTCCCCAATGTTGTCTTATCCAGCCATGGAAGATAACCCAGATATAGTACTTCCTTTGCTTCATGCAAAGAGGGTTTTAACAGCTCCGAACGGGACATAAAACTCATTAAATACCTTTGTTTGCTGATGTAAATTTTCAAAAATATTTTAATTTTTTTGAGAAAAATTGATTGAGAACTGAGGTTTAAACCTTACGAGCGAAAGACAGACCTTTCCTTGAGTAACTGGATTCATTTGGTATATCAGTAAAAGTCTTTAAACTAGGGAAAACCTGAGAACTAACACATTTATATCATTTCTCTTTATTGACACTGAACAGTCAGCAAAGAACAGATAGAAATTGAATTCAGTAAGACAACACGAGTGCATGAAATTAATGTGAAGCTGTTTTAAAAGCCATTTCGTTGGTTCAGAGCCATCTGAAGGTAAGACTGGAAACATTTGGCTGTGAAGGCAAAGCCAGCACGGCTGCCCACAGCCGCACTGAGCAGCACAGATTTAAATAAATAGTGTAACTTCAATCCTGGATAAGACATTAAGCATAACAATGATACTGTTCAAGCTCCGGGTGGTTCCTGTCACAAAGTGAACATTTCCTTTTACTATAAAGCCTTCCAAAATAAAAGTCTGTATAGGGTTTATTTTAATGTAGCTGTCCTGTAATACAGCTCCACTTCTGAAGCCTACGAGCAGTGTTGTGTGATTGGTCGAGTGCCCTTGACATGCTCTTAATCAATTATACAAGTAGCTATGTGAAAAGGCAGGAAAATGAAACCGCAAAGAGATGCTCCATCTTTAAAGCTGTCAGGGGGTTTAGGTGCAAAGACACACTAACACAGCAAATGTAATTTTTGTCGCCCTCAGGTGAATTCAAACCTCCTCTTTCAAGGTCAGAGCTGCTAAGCTATGGGTATTCCCAGTCATTCAGTTAGCAAACACGTTAATAAAGCACAACAGGACAGAATAGAACTGAACTTCAGGCCAAAGAAGCTCATAACAGTGAAAGCTTCTTGGCGAGAGGACAAGCTGAAAGGTCACAACAGCAGGAAGTTTTAAGATTTTAACTGTGAGCAAACCTTTACATGCCCCCACTCAAACTGACATACTGAGTAAGTTGAAAAGTTAATGAATGCTGTCATATGATTTCCAGACTTCTGCGAAGATGATGACACTTCAAAGCATCTTTTCAAAACCTCCTCCTTCAGTTGCAGTGACACGACAACACTGACCCGATGAGTAGCGGGAGGATTAAAAGAGAGAGGTTCAGAGGAAGTCATGTCCAAACTGTGAGACTCTGTGCTCCCGACATCCAGCCGTGGCACGAGGCCGTGCTTGTGTGGGTGTAAAAAGTGTCTGCGTGATACTTCAGAGGGTTAGCTGAGGAGGTCGGGCTGCAGGCCGACCCGCTGAAGGACGTCCTCAGGCATGCACAGTACCGGATTCACCGGTTTGATCTGTTCATCTCCGAGGAGGGAGAGACCTGCAACCCCGAACAGAGTGTGGAACGGATCCACCTGCAAAGGAGGATTAATGAGGATCAATGCAAACAAAAAGGAATTTCATCAAAAAGCTGCAGATACAGTGACAATGCAACAAATGCATAAACAGCACATAAAGAGCAGACATCCAGGCACGCCCTCTCTTACAACTCAAGTAATATCTAGCTGTGATATCATTGGTAAGCAAGTCTCTGTGTATCAAACTCTGACACAGACACCAGAGCACAGAACCAACGTGCCCATTAGTGACATGCAAATGGAGTCCTTTCTTATTAATATTTGGCCACAAATACTTAAATGCCATTGAATGAAAATACCTATTTAGGCTTTTGGATTACTCAGTAGCATCAGGTTGTTAAGCATAAAGACATGTAAAACAAACTCCTTCTTTCAGTTGTGTTCAACAGCTCACCATATCTCCTGGTCTATCAGCAAATCCTCCCGTCTCCTCGTCTTGACAGGCCAGAATAAACTTGCGCAGCTTGTCTTTGTCGATCCAGTGGATCCTGCCGATGATTTTCAGGGAGGCCAAAACCCACCATGAGTAGCACACATCTGGAAGCTGAATGAGACCGAAAGCAAACCAGAACTCTCACACAACTGTAACTACATCTAAGTCTTAGCTTCCATACATTTTAAAGTTTTCAGTAAGTGGAAGTTCATCTCCTCATAATGCGTTTATTTCTGCCACCCATTTGGGTTCAGGTAGCGCAGGGGCAGCAGATCAGCTGCACAAACCACCAAAACTGGCTCCTTTCAATGCGGAAGAGTAGCAGCTCTACTTTGAGCCCTTCCTCAATGACCGGGCTCTTCACACTCTCTCTCTAAGGGAGAGCTCAGCCACCCTGTTCGTTCAATATTTTCTTTAAGCTTAAAAAATCTGTTTATTACCAAATAATGTGTCATCAATCTGCTTCAAAAATTACTGTTCCACCTATATAACTGTTTCTGCAGTTCAAACTCTTCAACTGTAAAGGAGTGTAAACTTTGCACCATAAAACCACAGACACCTTTATCTAATAATTCAAACATCACGTCAGTGTTTTGCACAAACCTTCTCGGGTCGTCCGTTGAGGCCTCCAGACGGCAGCTGTCTCTCACAGAGCCACCAGCCCAGCAGGTCAGCGTTCACCTGGTGAAGCTGGCCGGTGAGCGACAGGAAGCCAGTGCAGCAGTAAATCTGTTAAGTGTTCCAGAAATGCAACATTAGCCACCATCCAGGCGGAGAATATTATCCTTCCACCGTTACTGTCCGGCCTTCAGTTATACATCAGCCCCTCCCAACGAGACCGGCGTGCAGGCTCAAATCATGTGGGAAGTGTCAAAGTGGCAACATAATTATGTTTTCTTTCATTTTTTTTTATTTTAGTGTTAAACTTAAAGGGTTCTGTTGCTTTTGTTTAAAAAGAGTGGAAATGCCTTTGTTTCTTATAGTCTCAAAAAGACCAGAAAAAGAATCTTCTGAAACTTTAAGAAGTCAAGGCCATTCCATGTGGAAAGTTGCCAAAGAGAGAACATTTCATACAACAATGTGTACTACTCCCTTGGAAGAACAGACAATACTGCACTAACCAGAGCAGAAACAGGAGACCTTGAGGTGCACAATTGAGTAAGAGGGAATCATGGTCTGAAAAACAGATGCTTCAAAAGATCCTCAACTGGCAGCTTAATTAAATGGTACCTGTAAGAGTCAGAGTCTGGCTGGTTTGTGGTGGGAATGGTACACACTGCTGTATGAAAACAATCTTAGTCCCATGGAATAGCCTTCATTTCTTAGAGCAAAGACAACTATCTGAAAGAAAGTCCTTTTTTAGGCCATTTTGACATAATTAAATCCACCCAGTCTGATGCGCCAGACACTCAACTAAATGTATTACTTCTTTCATCAGCACATTTTCAGCTGCGCTAAACATCTCTAAGAAACTCCAAACTTTTGAGTGGTAGTGTATATCAGCACATCAGCGAACTCACCTGACCAGCATGAGACTCAGAACCAGGTCTGCATCCAAAACCTCCATCAAAGTTCATGCAGGACAAAACAAACTCTACAGCTTTGTCAACACTGATGGTGTCCATCTTGCCCTGGTTAGGAAAAATGTCATTACGAAAACATCTTAAAACGATAAAATATTACACACCTTTTAAACGCTGATGAAGTTTGTGATGCTGTTGAACTTTATTTACCCTCATATTTTTTATATAAAGTTTAACACTTCCAGATAGTACAGCTGAATAAAAAATGTTCTCAAAAACACATTCAACTAAAGAAAAGTTGTAAGTTTTACATAAATAAGAAAAAAATAAAGAAAAAGATTAACATACATACCAGTAATGCAAGTGTAGCAACAGCGCAGAAAGAAAAGCGTGTGTCTATTTCTCCTGCAAAGACAAAAAGAAATAAAAGTTACACTATTCTGATACACCAACAGTACTTATTCTTTATTTCATTTTAGTTGCAAGCCCTAAATGACAGCATTTATTTTCACTAAGTTGCATTCACTTGTACAAAGATTTTTACTTATGAATTTGGCTGATTTTTAATTTAACCCATCTATCAAAACCTCCTTTGAAACTGTTTTTTTAAGAAAGCCCAAGACTCAATCATGATCACATGAATAACCTCAATCTTCCAAAAGAAACAAGTAAACTTAGCAGTAGCTAGTTAAACATTTGAAAGATAAAAGATATGAAGAGTGTGGGCTGACGCTGCCAATTGTGTTCTCCGCTGTACAAAAATTGTTGCTTGTGTTATTACTTTCTTCCCTACTTCAGGAGCACATGTATTATAAAAGGGACATGAAAGTAAAGCTCACTCACCCCATTTGTCCCCTGCAAAAGAGCCGTCTTCCTGCTGCAGCCCTCTGACGTATTCCACCACTTTGTCCACATCAATCGCATCGACGCTGTCGTACAAGCACAAGATCTGAGGAAGAGAGTTCACAAAATACTAATAAACAAGAGACAACAAAATTTTTAAATTCTCTAATGAAGTAGAAAATGATGGGTAATTAAACTCAAATCAAAATCCAGTGAACTTCCAACTTTTCAGAGTGATCTGCTACCTGAACGGCACTCAGGGTGTAGAGCAGGTGGGGGTCATGTCCAATGCTGGCGCTGATGCCTCCACACTCATGCTGACAGGCTTTGATGAAGTCTATGATCTCCTGCCGGTTCATCCTGGGCAGCTGGCCCATCAGGTCCATCACAGTCAGCCCCCAGTAGACGCCACTCATCCTCAGGTACTCAGACAGCGTGTACTCCTGGACAAATACACACACAGAGGACACAAAGAGTCAGCAGCACATGAGACATTTATTTCACTAGAGTCCTGTTGAATGTCTGAAGTTGGTAATGTTAGTTCAAATAGGTTGACTGCTTTTTGTTTAACTCCAGAATCTCTCAAAGCAGCTCATCTGGATTGTGATCTGCAGAATAGGATTCCCACAATTTTCAGCCCATTCAGTAACTAACCCCTGATCCCCACTTTTGGATTGGATTACTGTCATCCTGGAAGAGCCAGGATGACAATGATCACCCTTCCTTTTAAGCGGCCGAGCCCAGAGTAGAAAACACAGAGACATGAGCCCTCTTAGGACACCTGTACTCACATAGTCATCCTTTTTGGAGCCGTAAGCAGCGATGTAGTCTGCGTGTTTCTCCAGCAGCAGCGCGCTGGGAGCATCGGGCTTAATGATCACATCTTTCACCTGGGTCCCCTGACATTAAACACACACCAACAACACGTCAAACAGGCCTCAAAAACTCACTGACCTCAAAACGTCTAAGCTCACTCCCTCCCCTTTACAATCAGCCGTTGCGTTAACTCGCGTAAAGCAGAGAAATGTCTTAATGTTAACATGATTCACGGCTTGTTGACAGGTTGCTACATGCTAACAATGATGCGAGCTAAATTTTAGCCACTTTGCTAGCTGCTTTCAATGATTAATTCGTTTGTGTAAAACTAAGTTTGGGCGGATTACAGAAAAATTAATATTTACATCCTCTTCTGTTGTAATGTTATCGTAAACTACACTCGTTATTGCATTAGAAACAGGTCGCTGATTACCATTCTGACATGATCCGGCGTCTTCCCGTCTTCTTCTTCTACAACAATTCCGCCTGTTAGTTTTGCGCGCCTTACCCCCACCTTTTGGTTCCGAGTGAGAACAGCAGCCCAAATCCTGATCTTTGTAGTGTTGAATAAACATTTTACTCAAGTAGTAAAAAGGAAAGGAAGGAAGTAAAATTTTTAGGTACCATTTTTTTAGGTAATTTATTTACCTAAGAAATCACTTCCTGTACTCATCATGTGCACCTTCTACTCCTGAGACACCACTGGAAGCATCCTGGCCAGCAGCATCACTGTGTGGTTTGGAAACTCCACCACCTCCAAACACAGATCCCTGCAGCACACAGTATACACAGCAGGAAAGATCACTGGTGCCTCATTGCCCTCCCTCCTGGACATCTATAACACCCGCCTATCCCGCAAAGCAGCCAGTATTGTGGGCAATTTCCTCCACCAAACTGCAAAACATCTTTATCCACCAGGCTGCCAGGATATTGAATTTTTACATGTAAATAAGTATTTTCATAGTGTGGTATGAGGGCTTTTTCCAGAAGTACAGAATTTGAAGACTTCCTGAGAATTGATTCAGAAGTGGTTATTTGACTTTTGAGACCTACATTAAATATTTTCTAACATTACCTGCTGGCTTGAGTGTTCTGTGATACAGTGTTTCTCCTTGAATAAAGCTTGGTGTAATGATCTTCTGATGGCTGAACGTCCTGAAACCTTCACTTGTGTCATGATTTAATGAGAACCTATTTGCTCACTTCTGACACTTCCCCTAGTACTAATGCAATCTTTTCCCAGTATGGAAATGCTGGGAAAACGGCCATATTTCCAACATATGAACAAATAGTTCCAAGTTTATTAACTTGAACAAGACTAGATCAAACCCATCTGTGTGGTTCTGAATACTGCATCCATGGAAAGAACCCACATCTGACTTTTTGTACAAGACCGGTCACATGGTCAAAACAAATTAGATATTTTCCATGCCAGAAGCTTCTTTTTTTTTTTTAAAGTCCTCAAATACAAATTAAAAATATATATTTATATGTCTTGTGTGCTGCGCACCTCTTTGAGTGCTGATTAAGCAATGAGAGATTTATCTCAGCAGGTGGAGAACTCAGAAGTGCCATTTTGAAAACTACTGTTTGCGATTCAGCAAATGTGAGAAAGGAGAGGAAGATAGAAAACCATCACGACTTTCAGATTTGATGGAATCGTTTATTCAGCGATAGCAAATACAGAAGAGTTCTCCGTTATGTTACACTGGACTGCAGTCTATATACATCTTATCCACACTTCCCCTTATCTGCAGACGTGAAGCGTGAACCTGATGCGTTTACACCGGATATTCATTTCAAATGTAGAACAAAACAGCAGAACTGAGGATTCAATGGCTTTAAAATAAGGCAGGATTCAAATGATCATTTTACAAGTTTGTGCTGCAAAACAGAAGAGTAAATGTGACCAAACATCACTCACACTTAAAAAGCACTGCAAGGCTGACGGTCAGTCCAAGTACAAACAGGAAATCCTTTATATTATTAATAATTACGTGCTTCAATTTTCCAACTTAAGTCACATCAGTTCAGGTTGAGCAGCAGAAACTTAACATAAGAGACAACTGGCAAATGACACCTTAGTAATGCTAAACAATTTTTTCCTATAATTAACAAACAGTCAAAAGGTGTTCAAATGTGAAGCAGCTGTCATATTCTGACTTGTGGAACTGAGGTGACTTATGGCCTCCTGAAGTGTGACTTCCGGTCAAAGGAGGCTGTAAGGAGGCTCCAATCTCATTGTACATTCTGTATAATGACAATAAAGGCATTCCATTTATTCTATTCTAATTCTGACTGGCAGGTCTTGCTGACATGGATTAGTCTGGAAAAGCCCAGCAGTATGAAGTGGCAATAAGGCAACATTCTGATTTCCATCCTGAGTTTAGATCTATTGTACAGAAACAAGTGAATTATGTCTACAAAAAGATACATTTAAAAGAGGATGAGTCACGCTGCTGACTCATTTTATTTCTTGAATTTTCCCAGGTGTTCTCGGGCAATAATGAGTCTTTGGATCTGAGCTGTGCCCTCGTAGATCTACAAAAGAAATAAGGCAAATTAAAGAAAATAAGGCAGAGATGGTGCCGGCTGGGTCTACTTACATTATCACCACCCACCTGGTAGATCTTTGCATCCCTCATCAGTTTCTCTACGGGGTACTCGCTATTAAATCCATTGCCTCCAAATATCTGAACAGCATCAGATGCCACCTGATTGGCGATGTCCCCAGCGAAGGCCTTGGCAATGGAGGCGTAGTAGGTGTTTTTGCGGCCCTGATCTACTTCCCAGGCAGCCCGCTGATAAGCCAACCTGGCCAGCTCCACCTTCATCGCCATCTCCGCCAGGAGAAAGGACACAGCTTGGTGCTGTGAAACAGGAGACAGAAGCACATTGATCCTGTACTCATCTGAGTTGGAGTAAACAAAAAAAAAAAAAAAAAAAAAACCCGCAGTCCAAATAAACATAACCAGATTCCTAAAGTGTTAGGGTCAGTACCGACCCGTTTTGAGGTTTTAAATGCATGAAAAGTGCCTTTTGCATCAAGGCTTTTTGACTTTGTCAGGAACCTTAATTTAAACAAATAATAATAATAATAATAATAATAATATCACTAAATTATAAGATGCTCTTGTAAAAATTACGACCTTTGGGGTGTTGGGGTCGGTTTTGACCCAGTTATGATATAAGCTTATAAACCAATCATCAGTGTCAAACCTGAAATCATAAACACACTGTGACCTTAATAACTCTGTCCTAAATATGTTAGAGGCTCCTTGTTTTACCTGTTTGTCACCTTCGCTGAACAAACATCCCCATTTATCCCTACTACTTTTATTTATAGTCCCTCATACACTGCTTCCTAAAACCGAAAAAGG
>JAVDPK010001946.1:102206-122411 GCA_034780415.1 Cichlasoma orientale
AATAACATTTAATGGTGTAAATTTTTAAAGTTTTTGTAAAGATGGTTTTAATTTGTCAACACTAACAATCTAAATAGGTCAAAAAAGAAAAAACTGTCAATGGCAGTGTGAGATAAAAGAGAAATAATGGTAACTATTTTGACCCTACTTCAGGTTCATTGTTTGCTTGCTTTTTTACTACTGTTTATGGATGATGTAACTGCTGGTAGAGCAGTAGGATGAAGTGCGCAGGGGTATATTCTCCGCTCAGAGTCAACCAAATGCTACAAAATTGATCAGACAGGGATTCCTGGTGCAAATGGATAATGACCCAAAGCACACTGCAAAATAAACCCAAGAAATTCTCAAAGCAAAGAAATTAGATATTCTTCAATGGTTGAGTCAGTCACTGCTTTTCAGTTACTGAATACAAAATGGAATGCAGAAAACCCCACAAACAAGTAGCAACTGAAGGCAGCTGTGCTAAAGGCCTGGCAGAGCATCTCAAGGGAGGAAACAGCATCTGGTGATGTCCACGGGTTCTTCAGGCACTCATTTACTGCAAGGGATTTTCATCTAAGTATTAAAAACAATCCTTATCTTTAAAAATATGTTAATTTGTGCAATTATTTTTGAGCCTCAAAAAATGGGGGAGTAAAAGCAGAGATGATTACCATGCACTGCAATTTACTGGTGAACTGAGCTGATGTCCACTGACTGCACTGCAGAACTTTGATATCACAAAAATAAGTTACACATATCTTTAATTACAACTGCTGCATAAAAATAACTACAACTTTCTTCTTGTTATGTAAGAACAGCCACACAAATCACTTGCAGTTATGTACCGTTGAGAACTCATTTATGATTTATGATGCATAAAGCCTGCAGCTGTTTCTGAACTGACTTTGATCTAGAAGTACTGCAGCTCTTTTCTGGAAGCACTCAAATAATCTGTTAATCAAAAACCCTCCAGTGTGGCTGAATTAAAACAATTCTGCAAAGAATAACTGGCCAAAATTCCTCCACAGTGATGTGAAAGACTCATTACCAGCTATCGCAAATGATTGATTGCAGCTCTTGCTGCCAAGGGCGGCACAACCTATTAGGTTTAGGGGTCAATAACTTGTTCCACACAGGGCCAGATAGGTTAGGATAGCTTTTTCCATGAATAAATGGTCATTTAAAAACTAGTCTGTGTTTAGTGTTATCTTTGTCAAATATTAAAATTTGTTTGATAATCTGAAATGTTACAAATAAAAATCAGGAAGGAGGCAAATACTTTTTCACAGACCTGCAAGTGGGAGGTTTTGCAGCTCATACACATTCTTATTAGAAACCAACTATATGCGCTCACATTTTATATCCCAAAAATCTCATGAGGGGTTTTAATATTTGTGAACTTTGTTAAAAGAGAAAGTGATTTGGCAAAAGTAAAACACCATTCAAGAATTTTTCTGGTCCCCCTTTACTTTTCATCCGCATTAATTATTGGAGCTAACAGTTGTAGCTCAACTCCAGTGCAACCAATAGATATTTTAATATATTTATATGCTATGACTGAAGTAGCTACCTTAAATTTAAAAACAGATGGCTTTCCTCATTTAAACAATTTTAGCATTTTGAATCGTTTTATGGAAACAAAGATCTGAATACTCCCCCGGCTCATCCATTTGTCTCGTGTCCTTCTCTGTGTGCAGACCAGAAGGTGGTCAGAAATCTGTCACATTATTTGTAATCAAATACGCGGTGACCCCCCCCCCCCCCAAAAAAAATAGCTTCTAAAAAGACAAATCACTGTGTCCAGTTCTGATTGAATGCACAAGTTAAGTTACCTTCAATAAACTGACAGAAAAAAATAAAGCCAAGACAGCAGACAGATGTGGGACGTTTGGGTTTTATTGACGTATCAAACAGCTGTACATCTATTTGCCTTTCTTGGCCTTGATCTTCCTCAGGTAGAACTCGAGCTCCTTGCCCTCCAGGACGTAGCCGTCTGCCCTGCCACACTGGCCAGGTCTGGAAGCAATGCAAGCTGCAGGAGGGAAGACAGAAACGCAATCAGTCAAGGATGTCATCAAGCTAAGTAAATCAAGTCTCAGATGTGCGGTTTTGAGGTTACAAAAATGTTAAAACTGAGGTCTCCATCTTCTAACAGAATAAATTTAACCTTCAGAGTAAAAGTGGGATTTATGGTCGTTCACAGGGCTGACATGCCTACAAATTTATACAATACTTTTCAGCACAAAAACACCTCACCTGCTGTCCCTAGAGGCTGGCTTTAGGACAGCACATGTAACTGCAAATCATCAAGAGCAGTAAAAATACACTCAAGCTAAGGCAATGAGTATGTCATCTATGTTAACAGAAGTCTGCATTTTCTTTTCAGAATGCATTTTTTGTATTTGATTAAAAAAAAAAATTCCACTGAAAACCCAATAAAAGATTTTTTTTTAATTTTATAATCCTTCTGAGTTTTCTCTTGAGGAAAGTCAAAACCTCTTTGAGCGCACCAAAAATGTTACCCTAATGTTTGTGTTTAAAACAGCTGCACATGATAAATTATCTGTCAGACCTATACAGGATTACAGCTTCCTAGACTTGGATTTTTTTTATTTTTTTTTTAAATTATGAAGAAATCTGATTGGCCATCTGACTTCTGGGACACAGCCAATCACAGCTCAAGCCTTTCACTCACCACTGACAAATAAAATTCATTCAGCCACAAATGTTGGACTTACCGAGCAGTTTTCCCTGCTGGAACTGCTCCTCCAGGAGTGAGCTGATCTTGGCGTTCTTCTTACGCTCATCATACTTCTTCTGGGTCTTCTTTGACCTCTTCCTGTTCAGGATCTCTTCCTCCTCAGGGCTCTGCAGCGGGATAGGAAACAAGGCTCATTAGGTGGTAGGAAACACACGATTACTACACAAAAACCTGCAGTTTGACATCTAACATTTAAGTTAACAGGTCTTTCTCAGAGTCGTTATTATCACCACTTTCATTCAGTAGCAGAACTGGACAAAGTTATCGTCATGGAAAGACATGTATCAAAACAGCACTTTATAAATAAAAGGTGAAATGGAGATATGGGACTTGCCACATCTGGAAGGGACACGCCCCATTAGCATTTAAACAGCCATCACAGTAGCACAATAGAATGAAAAACCTAGCAATAATATATTATAATATTTATCACCACTGAACTCAATACATTTTTATGACATACCAGCTTGGCTCCCTTCTTGCGTCCCAGTGGAGTGACATAGTGAGCTTCATACCACTGCCTGAAGGGAAGGCTGTCGACAAGAACGACGCAGTTCTTCACCAGGGTTTTGGTTCTGACCAGCTCGTTGTTGGAGGCATTGTAGACCACATCGATGATCCTGGTCTTCCGTGTGCAACCTGAATACACAAAAAGCAGGTATCGTCAGCTCAGCCTACTTCCCATTCAATCTGTCAACTACCATAGTTTGATAAATCTATAAAATCTCAGTGAAGAGAAGGGGTTTTTCTCAGAGTCTTTGCTGTCACCACTTGCATTCAGTAGCAGAACTGGACAAAGTTATCGTCATGGAAAGGTGCGTGCCATATCAAAAGGTATCCCTGGAAAAACTTACACTCGGAGCCCCATGAGAAGTTCCCACTGTCCAACCTCAGAGCTCGGTACTTCTTGTTCCCACCACGGACCCTCACAGTATGGATGCGGCGAGCTCCAATCTGAAGGAAAAAAAAAAACACATTGTATTAGTCTTTATAAAAGTATCTGTGTGAAACTTGTTTTCCTGAACAGCACCATGAATATGCTTTAAATGCGTGTCAGTGTAACTATGACAGGTCCTAACATTGGTAAGCCCAAAGCTTTGAACCAAAACGGCTCAAAAAGACCTACCTAAGGGCAAGTTTTCATCACCCACGCCACTGTACTCACTGTGAGCAAGTAAGAGATTTATTTATTTATTTATTTTTTAAATAAAATCACCTTTGTGTTTGCTGCGGGGCGCCCAAGCTCATACTTCCTCTTCTTGTGGTAGGGCTTGCGTTTACCGCCGGTCTTGCGGCGTTTATGCCAGTTGTCCCTTGAGATACCTGCAAAAATGAAATGCAGAAACAACTAGGTGTCAGTTAAATGGGCTACCAACAAGATGCTGGCAATAAAATGCTTTTGTGTGCTTGAGCAATCAGTTCTCCAAGGTATAGGTTGTCCGCAATTTGATTTGGATTCCGCATGAAGAGTTTCATCATGTCACTCAAGCAATCAAAAACGTTTTAATGGCTAAAAGAAGTTGCTTATACCCCCCCCCCCAAAAATAAATAAATAAAACAAAAGCATCCTAATGTGACACATTAAACCAGATTCACATTCTTTTAAGTGTGAATAATAAATTGATATGCTCCAACTTCTGATCTCACTTAAAATGCTTGCCTTCCTCAGCGTTTCAGCACTTCACTTTCAGTTCAAATTTTCAGACAAACAGGCAGTCGCAACAAGGATTAAAGCAGCTCAACAAAGACAATAAAACAAGGTGGCCAGCACAAAACAGCCTGGCTACATGTGATAATCGCATGTACAAAATACATGCATGTATTCTACACATACCCAGAAGCTCTCACAGGTCCACTCTATCACATCAGCATACTGAAACTTGTTTTCAGAACTACGAGAACACCCTAGACTGTCTGCTATTGCAGTAATCTTAAAGTCAGTACAGAAGCACATCCTTTCACAACTATTTTACATAAACTTTATTTACGGGTAATATAGTAGTACCTGCTTGGCCTTAAAACACCAACATGGACCCTAAGCCACCAAAACATGCGGCTAGTCTTCTTTCGTGTATTCCACCCTCGATGCAGCCCTTGCTGCCATTTCTACCACAGACACCATCCAGCTTCGTCTGCATTAGTCCTTACTCTGTTCTGCAGCCTCTTCGAGCATCACAGAGAAGCTACAGCTTCACTTGATCCAGGCTCTCGACTAAAGGCCGCTCAGATAGCTCACAGTGGAACAACCGGAGCAAAACACGGACTACCATTTCTAGTAAAAGTGCAAGGTGCCCCAGTGGAGGCGAGACTCCAGTGAGGCTTGGCAATATCATCCAGCATGCAGCAAGGGAGACACGAGACAGGCCGAGACTACCTGCGACACAGCTTTCTACATACCATTCTTCCACAGAACCAAATAAAGCTGATATACGATCGACATTAACAACTGTACTCAAGATTCGCGTCCAAAACCTGCATTGCTTACATTACTATCTTAAGTCTTTGAGCTTAGCAGCAGGACAGGATAACGATTACCATGCTAACAAATGCTAACTTTAGCATGCTAACAAATGCTAACTTAAATTAGACTTAACAATTTAAAAGCACATAATCTCCAGCACTTCCCCCATACAGAAAACCTGTCGAGAAAACACAGCTAGCTCCTGCTACAACGTCCCGAAAAGCCGAAAGAGAAGTTTTCAGAGACACTTCAGCCTCCGCAGCTAGCTACATAGCCAGTGACAGGAGCCATCTTGGATACTCACTTCAGAAACTCACTAGAAATAATTTCATTAAAACAGAATCAACCGACTACAGACAGCAAATATTCAGCAGATTCTATTTAGATAACATTATGTGTCACTATACCAAACCATTATCGGAATACGCCTTCGTTAAAACATCAGATGAGAGAGGATTCTGCCTCCAACTCGAGCATGAAAACACGTACCCATTCTCAGGCGCCGGCTAGAAAGAGGAACCGCAAAGGCTCATGGGGAGGTTTGAAGACCCTGGTTCTCGCGAGATGTAACTCTACAGCGAACGAGATTTTCACAGAAAAGTTTTGAGATACCCCGAAGTAGAACAAAGTACAACAGTTTTCATGTTGTCTAAGGTTTCACATACAGTTCTCCTTCTTCTTCTTTCACTCAAACCCTCTGCATGTTCTCCTTCACTACAGCCACGAATCCTCTCCGTGGTTTTCCTCTTCTCCTCCTGCCTGGCAGCTGCATATTCAACATCCTCAACTCAAATATACTTTATTGTCCCCATGGGGAAATTTGTCTTGGACATCATACACTAAACAAGCTGCTACCAGAATAAATACAATACAGTATAACAATAAAAGTAATGTTAAGAATGCATAAGAAAAAAGGTTAAATAAAACAGTCAATCCTTTGTCCACTATCCCTCCTCCACACATCCAAACCATCTCAGCCTTGCCTCTCTAAGTTTGTCTCTAAACCTCTCAGTCTGAGCTGTCCCTCTGACATACTCATTTCTAATCACTCCCAGAGAAATTCTAAGCATCTCCCGCTCTGCCACCTCCAGCTCGGCCTCCTGTCTTTTTGTTAGTGACACCGTCTCCAAACCATACATCATAGCAGGTCTCACTACCATCTTGTAAACTTTTCTTTCACTCTTGCTGCTGTCATTCACATACAGGTGCTTCTCAAAATTCTAAATATTTAAAAAAAAAAATAATTATTTTTTTTAATAATTTCATTCAAAGGGGTAAAGTTTTGTATATTCTGTGATCACACTGAGTGAAATTTGGGAAGCCTTTTTTTTTTATTTAAATTTGATGATTATGGCTATAGCTTATGAAAATCAAAAATCCCTTATCTAAAATTATTAGGAGTTTGAAAAAAATCATTTTGAGTTTGAACTCATTACTAGTTAAACAATATAAATAGTTCAATACACATAACCACAACTATGGGAAACATTGCTGGCTTGACAATTATCATCAGCACCCTCTGCAAAAGGGGTAAGCCACAGAAGATATAGAAATTGTATAAACTAAGTGGATTCTGGGCACAGCTGGGCACTGAGATGACCTTGGAGTCTCTTTTCTCAGACAGGCACTCAAAAACAAAACGTTCCAGGTTGCACTGACCCTAGTTATTCAAACAAGACTTTATTTTCTTAAATATGAGAGCAAAAGTTTATAATATATATAAATATATGTATTGTTTTATAAAATGACCTCCTTCAAAGGTCATCACTGAAAAGGCTGCCTGTTCAGAGTGCTGTATTGAAACACATTAATGGAAAGTTGACTGGTAGGGAAACATGCACAAGCAGCAGGGCTGACTGCAGCCTTGAGAGAATTAAGAAAAGTTGAATCAAAAACGTGGGAGAGCTTCACAAGGAGTGGACTGAGGCTGGTGTGAGTTCATCAAGAGCCAACACCCACAGACTTCTTCAGGACAGGAGCTTCAACTGTCGCATTCCTGATATCAAGCCAGTACTGACAACACTAGATGCATCTTACCTGCGCCAAGGAGAAAAAGAAGTGGGCTGTGGCTCAGAGTCTGTGGGTTGTACAGATCAAAGCATTTCTAAATTGTAAATCCTTTTCTGACTGATCTCAGGAAGTATTCTGATGTCAGATTTTCATGCACTGTAATCTATAATTGTTCAAATTAAAACAAAGAAACTACAAAATTTATAAAAAAAAATAATTTTTCACATCGTCCTAATGATTTGACATGCACCTGTATATGTAATGGATGCTTGTATAAAAACACGTTATTGCAGAAGTGTTTGAATTGAAACATATAGTAGAACACTCAGTAAATTAGAAACTGCAAAATGATGCCAAGTTGAATGGGAGATGTTTGTGCTGAGCTTGTGTAATTTCACAATAGATGCTCTGATTCTTCCCAAACTGGATGTGACAATGGGCCGCAAGTTCCCCTACATGTCTGAAAACACAGAATGTGAATATCTTGATAAATTAAGGAAATACAGCAGCGCAAACACAGAAATACAGTAGGTAGAAATTTTATATATCAGTATCTGTGCTGAATGTATTCATATAGCCTACCTTTGGACATGTCAAGGCAACATAAACCATGGTTTATTGGAAAGGTCTGACTGTGCTTATTATAGTATTATATGGTATGTGAGTGTGTGACATACCGTCAGTGTTCTACAAAAAAAATAAAAATAAATGAATGCCCAAATAAAATAAACGTGTGAAAGAGTGAATCTATCAAATAATCCAATAAAAACGGAGTAAAATATATTTTATTCAGCTATTGTGTAAGTTGTCATTCCCCTTGAAATAACTATATCGGCTATAATACAGTAGATTTATGCTAGTGACTGACAGAGCCTTATTGGCAGAGGGCAATTTGATTCATTTAGCATGTACTAAGAAACTGATGAGCTGCAAGCTGAAAGCTTGCATAAGCGCTAAGTCATGCTTTATTAATAATAATGGTCACTGATTCCACTTCAACTAACAACAAGTGATACAAAATTATTTCAAGGGGAATAAGCTTAGTCATTAGTTTAGAAAAAAATGTATTTTACTCAATTGACGGTTAAGTAAATCATAGGAGGTGGATGATTGGATAGATCCAGCTTTACTTGGACCACATCATACAATTTTGATACAGAAGTTCTGCGTGATGCAGTCATATATCATATATTGCAAAATCAGACCTTTCCAACAAACCCTTGTTGGTGTTTCTGTAATCATCCCAGCAAAAGACTGTAAAAGTACACTCACTGGTCACTTTATTAGGTACATTTTGGAACCCGTTCACCTTCAGAACTGCTTTAATTCTTTGTGGCATAGATTCAACAAGGTGCTGGAAACATTCACCAGAAATTTTGGTCCTGGTTGAAATGATAGCATCACACAGTTGCTGCAGATTTGTCAGCTGCACATGATGTGAATCTCCTGTTCCACCACATCACAAAGGTGCTCAACTGGACTGAGATCCAATAGACGCCAAGAAAATATCCCCTACACTATTACACACCAGCAGCCTCAACCTTTGATACAAGGCAGGATGAAGCCATGCTTTCATGTGGTTCATGCCAAATTCTGATCCTTCTGAGACTTGTCAGACCACGCGATGTTTTTCCAGTCTTGCTGAAATGGTGTGAATTTTCCCGTTCTTAGCTAACAGAAGTGGTACCCAGTATGAAGCCCATTTGCTTCAAGGCTCGATGTGCTGTGCTGTACTTTTGCCTTTCTATCAGCTCAAAGCAGTCTGGACATTCTCCTCTGTCATCAAGGTATTTTCTGCCCCTCACTGGATATTTTCTTTTTCAGACAGTTCTCCATGAACTCTAGAGATAGTTGTGTGGGAAAATCCCAGATCAGCAGTTTCTGGAATACTCAGATCAGCTCGTCTGGCACCAACAACCATGCCACGTTTGAAGACACTTAAATCCCCCCCATTCTGATGCTCTGTTTGAACTTCAGCGGGTCATCTTGATCCTGTCTACATGTCTGGATGTTGCTGATTACATATTTGCATTAATGAGCAAGAAAGTGGTCGGTGAATATACACAAAATATTTTTATTTATTTAATAAGATTTTATTTTCACAGAGTTGCTACTGAAGATAGATGTAATATCAAAACATCTAATAGAATGCATCCATTTTCTTCCGCTTATCCTTTTCAGGGTTGCGGGAGCCTATCCCAGCAATATAATATTACGTAAAATTTTATTAGTGACAAATAGGTAATTAAACAGACCTCGCGTCATGCAGATTATTTAATGTTTGACATTTTCAACATCTAGAAGGGCTTAAAAACACTAAGTTTACCCATTTTTCTTATTAATAAGCTTCCTCCTGTTTTGTCTGTATTAAATTACTCTTAAAGAAAATTTGATCTTTTACAGACTTCAACACATAAAAGGTTAATAAAACCCACACTGAGTGACTTCCATGTTTCCATAAAGTTCTTTATTATATACAGCTATTGGTTATTTGGCATTTGTGAAGATATGGTGATAAAAGTTGGGAAGATATCTGCATCCAACAGCGAGTTGTGGCGTGTGCAGCGGTCAGTGAAGCAGTAGGAGATCACTCTTCCCAGGGACTCATGTCAGTGTCAATGGCCACACAGTTGTACGCAGCATAGCGCAACTTCTCCTCACAAACTTTAGCACTGCAATACAAAACAAGGAATAGAGGAAAATACAACTTGGATCTTAATAATGGTAACTTAATATACTAAGCAGTTGTTAATTTTTGAGATATTTAGCTTTCCGTAGCTCTGTAAAAAAAAACAAAAAAAAAAACTGGTCAGAAGTGCATCAGTAGTAACTGTGCACATGAAGCACATGGGATTGTTATACCTCGGATAGCTGGGAAGATAAAGGGTGCTTGAACATGTGGAGGACTGTGGAAGTGCATCAGTTGTGTCAGAGCTGAACAAGGAAACAACAAAACATATTACATATTGTTTTTGTAAATCTAACTGTAATCCAATAATAACTATGGAGATACACTTGTGCTCACCCTTGTTTGTCCGGAAAGACATAGATTGGTGCAGGAAGACGACTTCGCCCAGTTACAAACCTCAGAAACCTGCTGCGATCCTCTGAAAACAGAAATCAAGAAGGCCAGTCACTGAGTTAAGTCTGCACTTAATAATGCAAATATAAAATGGCATCCTTATATAAACTATGGATGTGCGCCACTAGTTGACTAATCATCACTGTTGTCACTAGTCGGGCCCAGAAATACTAGTCGTTTAATCTAATTGTTAAAATTTTAATTGACGCCAAAGGCCAGTAAATTGTTGTCCTTCATGCAGCTAATTGCCACCAGATGGAGCTGCAGTCCTGACATTGTTACAGAAAAGAATAATTTCTCTGTTAATCTAGGCCTGAAAGTTTTAATAGGTCTAATATTGTTAGTTATTTTAAAGGTGAAGAATGAGATTGCAGATCCAAGAGATTGACACACAGATTGGGGCTGAAGCTGCAGTGATGCGGACGTTACACCGGTCTGTCGTAGAGAAGAGAGAGCTGAGCGTGGAAGCGAAGCTCTCAATTTAATAAAGTCTGCGTTCCTACCCTCACCTGTGGTCACGAGCTTTGGGTAGTGGCTGAAAGAACAAAATCACGGCTATAAGCGCCAGAAATGAGCTTCCTCCGAAGGGCATGGCATCACAGGACTTTTGGGCTGCCTTGCTACTCAACTGTAATGTAAAAAGAACGAAACCGAGTCGAGCCGGTACTAACGGAAACGAGGCAAATCTGACTTTTTCTTAACACCCGAGGCACAGCCCCCTGCTGGTACTTATAAAGAATGCAGGTTTAAAGCGCCTCTGCAGGGGCGTGATCTGTCTTTGGTGCAAAGTTTATGTTGTGAAAGACGTTTACTACTTTGTGAAATGGGGAAAATAAACAGTGAACTCACCATTGGTGAAGTTTGTCAGTGCCTCCCATAAGTACTGCACTCTAACATCACTTTGTTCCAGGTCCTCATAACGTGCTGGTGGGGAGAACAAAAGATTATAATATTTTGGTTAATTACATCATCTTTGTGACTTGGACCTTATTACTTCACCTTAACTTTGAACAGAAACAATCTCAAAGAGCTCACGGTGGACGGCATAAAATAAACATGGATGAAACAGAATCGAACGTCTCTTTGCACTTTTAAAGTTACGACAAGCCCACTTGTCTGCTGTGGAAAAGGCAGCGTGTGCAAATGTGGATGTATTGAAAATTAGCCAGATCTCAAGGCTACGTACAATAAACTTAGGTGAAAATATAATAACTAAAACTGTTTGCAAATAGTCTAATGTCACTTCCTTAATTACAACAGAAAATGTGTGCTTATTGTCAGTCAATTAAAAGTCAGGCCAGACACTCACTGAGTCGTTTCAGAGCTTCCACTGTGATCTCTGGGTCTCCACAAACTTTCTTTTCCACTTCCTGCCAGGTGAGCAGGTCCAGCACTGCCTGAGGAACCACCTTCAACAGCCCGGCCTGCATGGCTGCTATCTGCAAACCATTTCAATATTCACATCAATCACTGGAGTAGTTTATAAGGAGTAAAACAGAAGAGAAAAAGCAATACACAGAATTCTAATGTCCCACCTGCTGTTTGCTCTCCTCCATCCGAGCTTTCTGCACCAGGCGGATGAACTCACTGCGGTCCTCGTAGTGAACTGCCACATTACCACCACCAGGAATCAGTTCCACCATCGAACCATCAGTCAGGAGGGTGGTGTAGACCAGCTCCTCCCCAAATCTAAACTCAAATGTCTCCTGGTCCATGTTCTCCATGGCCTCCAGTAGGTTTACCTAAACACAGGTGTGGAGTGAGCCAGGAACCAGGAAAAGAAGAATCAGTCACCAAGTCAATCTGTTTATTTCTTCTAGATTTTCATTTCAATGCAGAAATAGGTGAGAAAGTTCATTTGTCAATTTCTGGCCTATTTAACAGCTCACAGGAGCAAAGTATTAATCGATATAAAGTATTGATGACGACAATTGTTCTATTTTGATCAAACACAAGCTGCAGAGTCTTCTCTTCTTTCAAAGGGTTGTGATTTACATTACATTATCATGTAAATGTGAATGATTTGAATGCCCTCACCAGCACAGAGTCTACTGCAGCAAAGTCTTTACTCCAGCTGACGGATTCCCCAATCAGCTGCTTCCACACAAGCCCTGGAAGAGCCAAAACCTGCAGGAGTGGACACAGACAAAGTCTAAAAAGTAAAATATCTACGCCTACTAAAAATTAACAGTGTTAATTAATGATGTTACCATTTTGTTTGGTAAAAATATTTAACAAAACCATTACATTTCTGCTAAAACCACATATATATTCTTGCTCTATGCAAACACTCTACAATAGAAGGAAACTCACCAAGAAGTCTTTCCCTCTTAGAGCAGCACCCATTAGCTGACCAATCCATTCATACTTGTGGAACTCTTTACAAGAAGAGTTGGGGACATAGTAATCTCTGGCCTCGAAGGCGCCCTGCCAGATGAGCAAAAGCCAGTTTTAGATCAGTGGTGAAATCCACTCCTGATAGTGTGCAGGTGGTGATGGGATAATGACTACCTGGTTGGATGTCCGGGTGAAAAACGGGAGAGGCATGGGACACTCGGCCGAGCTGGGGCAAAGCTCCTCCGACATGTCTGCGAGGCTGTCCCGAAATCCACCTCCTTGATCAATAATTCCCTCGGCAATGAATTTGCATTCCCACCATTGGTCATAGCGAGCGGGCCACCTGATGGATCAAAAAGCCACATTGGTGATTCAGATTTTAACGCTTGAGTTACAAAAAGGCATAAATATTGGACACAAGAGGCTGAGAAAATGCACACCTGTAATCTAAAGTTTTCTCAAACTTGTCTGACGGCTTGAGACCCTCGTACACCTGCAAGATGAAAAATAATGCATCTGAATTGCTGGATTTCTCCTCACGCTGAAGGTTATCAGTGAATTTTAGGCTTCCTTCTGGTCTCTACCTGATTGAAGACGGCATTCTTGCAGGTTGGGTCCAGAGATGGGTTGTCTCTGTGCTCCATGGCCAGACGTCGGTTAATGTAGAGTCGAGGCATGAAGTTTGGCTTACTGGTCTCTGAGTCCTTCAAGCACTGAGTGATGAGGGCTGAGCGCCGCTTGGACAACAGCAAGAACTGCTTTATGCTCTAGAAAGCACCAAAGGACACACACAAGGTGGAGCTTAATCTTCAAAGCTTGTATCAGTCCCTTAAATACAGTGGTTCCCAAAGTCAGGAGCGCCGCGGCCCACTTAAAAACCAGAAAATCTCATAGGGTACCCCGCAAAAATCCACAATAACAATAGAAACTAAGCGAATATACTATCAAAGTATCGCTTCTATATTCTTTGCACATTTTTCTACCTTTTTCGCCCCTAAAAACTAATAAATTTATTTTATCTTGATTATCTTGTTCTTATAATCACTGAAACCCAAAATTGAAACTGGCAACATAGTCAAGTATGACCTGACTTAATGCTTGTTGTTGTGCGCGGCTGGTAAATTATATGTTAAAGGCTTCAGGATGACTCACTTTGATCTGGTTGAAGGTACCCAGGCTGTAATCCCAGGCTGGCACCAGGTGTGGGAGCACGCTATCCAGGAGATTGATGAACCTGCAGACAGAAAGATATAAAAACTGGAAAAATCTGCTGCTTAAAGGTAACGTGGGCAATTAGAGCACTTTATTATCTTTAGTACAAAGACCTGACTAGTTGAAACATATTTCCAAGCCTAAAAACAAATATTTAGTTCCATAAAAAGTATGAGGGGCACAGTGCGTGCTGACCTACCTCTGGATAACTAACGCTCTGCGGTACAGGATGTCCGGTGACGTGCCCTGCAGGCGGGGGTAGCGGACCAGGTTAGAGGACTGGAAAACATCAGCATTCAGACCCAGGTCCCTCTCGCAAGATGACTTAATCTTCAAGCCTCGGATCCGCACATCTATCCCATCCTCTGTAAAAGCCAAAAGGAGGGGAAATAACATTGATTTATGTTCAATACAGAAGCATCTGCAGAGTTATTCAAACAGAAAACAGGAAATTTGATACAAAAACATAGAAATTCTCACCTCTGCATTCTTCGATCCGAATCTCGATAACAGGCAGGTGTGCGGTCATATCCTCAAGCACACACACTTCTCCAATCAGATTACTAGAAACACAAAAGAGCAAGAAGCAAAGAAATGAATCTGGTTTTCCTGGTTAACCTGCTACAGATGAGTGAATTACGGAGAGTGGTAGACATGATGTGTAACAGCCTGATTTCTTTTGCTTTAAACATGAAAAAATTTATTATCAACAGTATCAGAATAATTATATCATTTAATACACTGTATACACTGAGGTATGTATCTGTGAAAATGTGGGAACCTTTTTGTAAACTGTACTAATAATTTCGTTTGACAAAACGTACTCATCTATAGTGACGTCACTCAGTTTCTTCAGGTTGTCTCCTTCTCCTCCAAACACTGTGACTCTTTTGGGCATGTAGTTGTCATCTGTTGAGTCCACGGTCAGTATCAGCTTACTAATGCACACAACAGGGCATTAATTAAAATATCAACACTTCAGAACCTTATCAGTAAAACAAAAAGTGCTTCACATTTTTAAGCGTCAAACACAGAAACTTTACATGATTATATCGTCATAACAGTGCGAGATTCGGGTACAACCAGACCAGAATTATTAAATAATCATAAAAAATAAATAAAAGAACAATATCAACATGTGTCTGTTGTGAAGAACCGGGACTGATCAGTCTGTAACAACAAAATAACAGTTTTTTAGTAAAAAGACAATTAGGAGTTACCATACTACACCATAAGTTCTGGATGTAATGCAGATACTGAGAATAAAACCTTGTCTAATGCCAGCTTAGGTCAGCATTCCCGTGACCTCACTTAACAACTGACGTGACTGAAGTCAGTGACTGAACGCATCTTCTGCTCCCGTTTGCACGAGAGCCAAAAACATTCATGTTATACAGCAACGAACGTTTGATTATGGCAAACAAGTGTTCCAAAGAACTCGTGCCGCCTCCTCAAAGGCTTGTCAAAAAGTATATTCATATATATGAAAGTAAGTGATTAAGTTTTGAGCTTAACAGTTAATATTTACAAATAGATTTTTACAGTAAATAACTGGTGTTCAATGGGTACTGTGTAAAACTGTCTATATTTTATACATGAAGTTTACTTAATTTAATATTGATAAAAATATCTGACATAGGAAATACAGAGATAAGACAGCTGAGAGATAAACGAATGATGGAAGGACTGATGACATTGATTAAACCAGTGGAAGTACGGTTATGGTTCTTGTGCTCTGCGGTTCTGCTCTTCATACGTATCTATCCTCCAAGCCTGAAGTCAATATGTTCCATGGTCACTGAGCTACTGAAAGCATGACGGACAGACAGACGGACGATGGATAAGTGATCCCTATGTGTCTCCCTGCCTCTCATCAGGTTACACAAAAACTTGACCTGTTAAACCCAAAGTAACAAAGTCTGTTTTGAAAATGTAAGGAGTAGAAAGTACAGATATTTGTGTAAAAATGTGGGGAGTAAAAGTAAAAAGTAGTCAGAAAAATAAATAAGTACAGATACCTGAAAAATCTACTTAAGTACAGTAAAGAAGTATTTGTACTTTGTTACTTCCCACTTCTGTCAGCAGGTGACACAAAAACTTGAATTCTGATTATTTTCATCAAAATTTAGATCATCATTAGTTCATATTTGCCTCACATATTTATTTAAAAAATGTCATTAACAGTTGAAAATAAGCTCTTGACTTACTTTCACTTTGGCTGTGAAAGGATAAAATCTGCAATCAGCTTTAAGGTGTTGTTGCAAATATAAACTGAAGCTGAAACACACAATTTATACCAAGTTGCTATTAATTTCTTCTTCCTTTTTCAGTTTACTTTGTTCCTTTGCATTTTCTTACTTGACCACAGTGCCTTTCTTCATGTGCAGGCGGATCCAGTGCTGGCCCTGCATGCCGTCGCTCTCCCAGTAAGTTTCAGCGTCGCCATCTGTCAGGCAGCTTGCCCCCCCGCTGGGATCCTCCTGTCAGCAAAAATCAAAGTTTGACAAGTGGATTACATTTAGAAACATTCATAATTACATGTATGTTATGCCAGAATCAGAATACACTGAATGATTTCTGCCTATCACAATGGTCACCGTGTCAGACTTTGGTGTTATAAAATCTTGACTACTGATCAATATCCTGACCCCAATCAGTCACAATCACACAAAAATAAATAAGCAGTATTAACTAGAGAATCTTGTGCAGAAGAAGTCACTGCAATGACACTTGTCCCAACAGCTTGAAAAAAAGGCGACTTGACTCGCCTCAGTTGATCCAAAATGCTGCAGAGAGTCGTGACGGGCTAGAAAGAGAGACAGCATATTTCTCCCATTTTGGCAGCCAGGTGACGCTAACCAGATGTACTGGATTAATTTATCATCATCAACTGTGACCAACTCTATAAAAGCAGATCTGGCAGTTAAAAAAAATCTAAAACATTCAAGGGTGTGTTAACACAGTGCCACAATCTTCCCAATTTTCCTCAGGTGGGTTTTATCCATTATGACAAACTATGCATGCACGATCCCAAGTTTCATTCCTCACCTACGCCCTACGTCATCCAGACTGGACCATAAAAAGGTTAATATCATAAAGTCTAAATCTGGTATAACAGACAAAAAACATTTAATTTAATCAGCTAGAAGTTCTACCACATCCTTACAGATTGATTAGTAATACTTTATCTTTCCCATCACGATATCATAAACTAAAATCTTCAGTTTTATTTTTTATACTTGAAAAGATTTAGACAGTTTGATATGAGAGTTAAAATCAGTTAACGTGACTGTCATTTGTGCAAAGGGATTAATTTGGCTCACCGAGCATGAAGAAACATCAATGCTGGTCACACACTGCTTGACACTCCCCAGGTTCTCGTCCTCTTTTCCTATGTGGTCGTAGAAGTAATGCACCAGGTCCTCATCACATTCATATGTCCAAGTGGGAGGAACATACCTGAAAGAGTTAAATTTAGTGTTAATTGCATTAATTTTACAAACTGTTGCACCAGAAAGGTCAACTTTCTATTTTAACTTTGAACAGACAGACTCACCTCAGCTTCTGGACAGCGGCATCATCACACTCTGCGATTTTGGGTTTTTCGCCAATGTAAAGCGCGTTCTCCACATCCACCACTTGTTCCCACCTGTAGCAGGGCTTGTGGTCATAACCAAAGAGCTGCTGCTGCCTGCTGATAGTCTCTGGTGACTCCACAGGCACCAGCCTGTCGCCTCCCTCGGTGTGCTTACACACCAGGATCCAGCCTTCTTCCAACTCCTGGCCTGGGCGGTACTCCTCGAGCTGTTCCTGGAAACAAAGACACATCAACTGGTCGACATGTGCATTCTCAACAAATTAAAAATAACCTAGGACAAACAAATCAATCAGAATATCATTGTATTTCTATACGTAGCACTATATGTAACTACTTTAAGGTAAAGACCCAACAATATTATAAAGAAAATCTAAACAATTTAGTGATTCCCTATGAGCAAATATGTTTGCTTGGAAGTTGGAAGAACTCCCTTTGAACAGGAAGAGGCTTTTGCCAGAATCATTTACCAAGACCAGTTAGGGTGTGAGAGGGAAAGAGGAGAGAAAAAAGATGAGTAACCAAGAGAGGCCATGAACGATAAATTGGGTAGAACAAAAACAGAAAAACTTTGAGGTTAAGTTTAAGCCTTCATAAATAACACGCCAAGTTGTACAGTTATTAAAACTTCACATCAGGTCATCCATTCACCACCCAGTTTGATTCCTGGTTTATGCTAGCCATAAATCAAAGAGGAAAATGCATAACCCTACCTGCTCCACCATCATCAGTGTGAAAGACTGAATGACATACTGTTGAGCAATTTGGATCTGAATTACTTTTAAAATAATTTTTGTTCTGACCTACACCACATCAATTAAAGGAGACTTATAATGCTCATTTCAGGATCCATATTTTTAATTTTGGACTATTATTCACAGTTCAAAATAATCCTTGTTTACCTTGTACTGGTCCTTAGTGCAGCCCCTAGGTTCATGCACTTTCTGAAACAAGCCATTTTCACACAATGATTCCATACCATTTATGCAGCTAGAATTTGCTAGAAGGCATTCAAAGCTGAAGAACCTGGTGCCAATTTGTTCACATTTGATATACATTGGTAGCTCACTGATGCTGTCACTACCAATATTCAATTGTGCAGTCAATCAGTATCATATACCTCCACACTTAGTGATTCATTTTATCAATGCTGCCATGTTTTTCTAACAGGTTGAAAAACAATGACCCGGGGTTCATATCAGTGGTGCTTTGGCACACCTGAGTCACCGGCATGCATTTTTGTATGAGATAATAAAACAGGAATCAGTCAGGGAACTGACAAAGAAACAGACCTATAAATATAACTGATAATAGCACTGGTATCAATAAAATTGAATCAATATTTAACTCTATAAATGTTGACTAGATAATGACATGTTTGCATGATGGTTCTTGTTATTTCTTATTTATTGTATATTTTTATTTGATAACCATTGTCTTATTGTTCAGTTATATAATTATTAGTAATCCACGGCATTTTACCTTATTCATTTTGACCCAAAGGCCCTGGCTGTTACAGTATTCTTCCCCTGTTGTCCGGATGCATGTCCCTTTCTTTGGTTCAATGTTGTACTTATATGCTTTCTTGCTGTGGGGAGTCTGATGCGGGCTTTCAAAAACAGAGATGACGGTTTTTCCCACTGTGCAGCCTCCTGCAGAGGCGCCAGAGGAGGAGGCGGCGGAGCTGGAAGATGAATCCTTGCAGATTTTGTAGCACACTTCTTTGGGGACATAACACAGACACTCGGTCACCGGCTCGCTCCTCCTGAATGTCTCGATGCACCTGTTGAGGAAGCGGATCCTGCCGAGCAGCAGGTGAGGGTTGTCGCCCATCATGAAGGTGGCAGTCAGTAGCTCAGCAGCAGCGGCAGGGCATCAGCTGACATTACACCGCTTTCCTGTTTTTAGTTTCCCTGTGTGGCTGCGCAGGGATGCTCCTGTCACACCAAACGAAACCCACATATCTTTAGAAACTGCGGCTTCGTTAAATACATTCATTAATTAATTTCATTCTTAGCTCTACTACACAAGGTGTGTACACGGTCTGAAATGCTAGAAATCGGCTAATCAGCGGGCAAAGTTCGCTGACACAAGTATCACCTCCTCTCATAAGGTAAAAGTGAGAGCGCTGCCATTAGCATGCTAACAGGGTGTTCAATAAACGAGTCCATCCTTCAACACAGTTGTCATCAACAACCCGGAAGGTTAGCTAGGCGAACATTTAACATACCTTTATAGGACATAAACATTTCAAAAGGTAAAATGTAGGGTCATTTCTGGAAACAGTAGCTCTCAACGTACCTGCCGACAAGTGTTCAGCACCCTGTTCAAGATTTCTATGGGATTCTGACAACACGGAAGCGCAAAGACCTTCCGGACTTCCGTCGCACTTTACATTTCTCAAAATAAAAGCATCCCAGTATTTTATTTTGTTAACGGGGATAAAGACTAGCGAAAACATGTACTCGCGTTGTGTAAAAATGTACGCAGGAACAAAGTAGGTTAAAACGTATCCTACTCTTTCCCGTAATGGTGCTAGTTTATATTTTTAGAGGGACGAGAAAGTAGCACAATTCGTTGTAACCTAACAATAAAGTTTTAAACATTATATTACGTACGTGTGCATAATAAATGTTTTAACCAGACAGAAACATTAGTGTAAAATGTAAAGAATAAACAGCCACTTTATTATTATTATTTTTATTATTCAGGCAGACCACGTGATTTTAAAATGTAGTATCCCACTTGCCGCAGTCTGTGTCAAC
>JAVDPK010001947.1:5372-17487 GCA_034780415.1 Cichlasoma orientale
CACACCTAAGGACAGAGTCTTACAGGATGTCCAGCATCCAGTACTACTCGGTCGATGTGGCAGCGTTCCTGCTGGGACTTATTTTGCTCGTATTTATCATTTGGATTTGTGCAGTTAGGTTTCTCTGGTGTAAGATATCTAATAGACTCAAAGTCAAAAAGGAATGATGATGTGTCACAACATTTGTAACTGCTTCTGTTCTGTATTTAGCTTCAGGAAATGTAAATGATTTTCAGTGTATCTTGGTGAAAAGTTCAAACATCAGTCAACCTCACATACCAAATTTTTCTTGAGTTTATATCTAGTAAATTGTGAATATTTTACTATTGTTATGCCTTAAATGAGTAAGTCTTGCTGTCAGAGTGTTAGTGATGTTTAATCCTCTGTTATATGCACACTTGCACAAAAATTACATTATTTAAATTCTATTTACTATCTTTCTGTCCATACTTTCCAATATGTAAGAAAACCTTTTTGTAATATGGGCATTATATTTACTGTAATACAGACACAATGTGCCATATATACAGGATACAACCACACTGGTGCATCAGTGGCTATGCCTATTAACAAAATATACATAAATGTTTCCATTGTTGTTCTGGCATTGAGTTTCTTATTATTTTTACCCTTTAACCCTCTGAACTCCAAGCCATGATTTGCGATGACCCCAACTCTTACCCTAATACTTTTGTTTGTTTTTTTTCCCCCAATTTTTGGCAATCAAGGAATAAGAAAATTCTCACTGCCAGAAATCAAAAACTTTTTTCCTTTTCTATCAGACTTGTTTGTGACCCTTAATGACTTGGACTTCATGAGGTTAAGTGAAACATTATACTGTACTGGAAGAATGTTAGGACTCAAGAACTTGTCTCTATTAAATAAGGAGTAAAGAATCTTATTGCTGTTGTGTTTTCTTAAAGTTTTTAATTTGACCTCAATCAACAGGTCAGATGTTTAGTTACTGTAGCTCTGGTTACAGTAACTAAAAACGTGTGTTTAGAGTTTCTCTTTAATTTCTCACATTCATCTGTTTTTCTCTTCAGTGCAGCAAATTTTTCTATTTTTTCCTCATGCTCAGAGTTAAATTAGGATTTCATAAACAGGCTGGGTTTCCACCGCACAGGCACCTTTACTGCATGCCATCCTCTGCCTCTAGCTCCCAAACTTCCTGACAGCCTCTACTGAATATAAAGTACACAAGCCCAAATTTTCATCTTTTTAAAAATTTGACAAATGATGTTTGTTTAAAAGCAGAAACCAAAATATTAAAAGTTTACCATGAACATTAATAAGATCAATCGATGTAAATGTTTAACATATCTGCACTGATGGATTTTGAAATTAAACTATAACCTTGATCAAGACTTTGATGGTCTTTGTTAGGATCCTTGAGCATATGTGCAAGCTCAACCGTAGCAAAACAATCAAATATTTATTTTATTTGTTTATTTTTAGCCTGCCATGTCTGGCAGTTTTCGAAATCAGAATGATGATCCGAATCACTGTTATACCAAACATATTTGCTTTTACAAGAACAGCTCTATAGGTTTTCTATAGGCTATTATTGTTAATGTTTGTAGTTTTATTTTTATTTTATTTATTCATGCCAGGTCTGACAGGCAGGAAGGAAGGGCTATAAGACGAGAGACAGAGAGAGAAAGAAAAAAAGAGAAAAATAAAGGGTAGAAAACAGAAAAAATAATCGGAGAGAGGCAGATAAACATACATACACATATTCACATATACATACAATCTTGCTGTGAGTTGTAGTAATGTGTGTGTGCCTCTGTTATGGAACGTACTCAATAATGAGGGAAAAAAGCTGCAACCATGCCCCTCAGGATCCAGAGGCAGACAGGGAAGGACCCAGGGGACCTGGGCCATCCACGGCCCACCAGGAGATCAGAACCCGGGACCACACATCCTGATGGCAACCGCATGCTCACCCCAGAGGAGGAAGGAGGGAAACCCCAGACGGAGCCCCACGGTCAAAGGGCAAGAGCCCAGAGAGCCAGAGGCAATGAGCTGCCCCTTCCCTCGTAGGCCGGCCTCCCCAGCACAAGCCGAGAACACGGCCCTGAGGCCCCAGGCGCCCGAGAACTGCCCGACACCCAAGGCCCTCAGTGTCTAAGGTGTAAATAAAACTGAGGAGCAGGCAGCAGTGAATAGATAAGTGGGGCCACCTCAGCAGCTCCACCCACTCACCACTGTGTGACACACCTGCCCCCCAAGGCCCTATGTGTACTGTGATGTGATGTGAGCCGTATGACGCAATTAAAAAGGAGGGGTGGGACATCATGCATCATAGCGAGCAGAGCCAAGGGAGTGGCCCTACTCACTGAGACACAAGCGCCCCCCCCCCCCCCAAATATTTACATATAGCCCGACTTACTCTGTCTGTGTGCTATCAAATATTCTTTATTATACAAACAAATCAGCCAGAGACTCAGAGATCCATGCTTGTATTTAACACCAGCGAGTCTACAGCAGCTGTGTTTGTGAGTCCAGCCGGTCCGAGCTTCATGCTTCTCTAAGACTGAACACAGCTGCAAAAACCAGCCTAGCAAACTTTTTAAGCTTTTAAGATTTGAATCATCGTTTTTAAACTCTTTATATCCACCCTTTACTGTAAACTATCGGGCAAAATAAGACTGCATTATAAATGTAAAACATTGTAGTTTCTGACGAGATGCTTGACCCTAATTGGGTGTGTGTTAAGAGGTTAAGGCATATAAGGGTTTAGCCCCAGGTTTAAAGGGTTCTTTAGTCTCAGCCAGTGACCCCCTGAGACTATAGAAGCCTGAGAGATCCTCTGACTGGTGGCTAAGAGCTAAAAAGACCTAACCAGACCTTTGGTGTCAGAAGTCAGACTCTTATTTAAAAAATGTAATTTCTTGACCCTCTCATTACAACATTACCACTGATTCTGTTTCATATTTGGGGAGTATTTAAGGCTTACTGTGAAGCTCAGAGCAAGAGGAGAAAGAGTTTAACTTACAGCGGCTGGAAGGATGAAGCTGACCATCCTGCTCCCTGTTCATGTCTGCCTCCTTGTGGTGGTGAGAGGAAGGACTACATGGAGAGAGATGACACATGACTTAGGCCTTTATTTTAAGAGGGTGATGATATTATAGGAGCACACCACGTTTCCTTTAGCAGGTCAATAATAGGACATAAAGAGGATGAAGTCATGTTTATACTTAATTACTCCATGGACCCCTCCAGTATTTTTCCTCAAGCAAATCAAGAAATTTAACATGGCAAGTATGATGTTTTTCTTTCTTATTGTAAAATGAACTTAAACAGTCAAAACTCAGACAATTCATTTATAGTTCTACTGTAACCAGCATACATTTTCAGATGATTTTCATTTTCAGCCTTCTGAGTGGAACCTTACCTTCTCGGGCAGACCCTCTCCTCCACTCCCACGCTACCATTGGTCAGCTTCTTTTGGCAGGAGGAGGAGCCGGTGGCGGTGTGGAAGGTCGTCTCCAGGTAGCTAAGCGGCAGCGTCCTGTTGACCGGCCGGTGAATCTCCGCTCCGCTCCACCGAGTCAGAGCCGCCCGGCTGCCCACGTAGAAATGAACAAGGGCGGGTAAGGAGTCGAAGACCTCGCTCTCCAAGCCGTACTGAACCCGGGTGTAAGTCTCAGCAGACTGAACCTCCACCTTCCTGATGAGGAAGTGAAGAGTTTTCTGTTCCCAGTGGCTGGTGAGGACAAAGTCACCCCGACTGGACTGAGAGTCCCTGACGAGGAAATCGCCGTGGTTCAACACCAGGCTCTCCGACACCTGAGCAAATATTTTGATTTCTGTTAGACATGGCAGCATTTTCATATGCACACTTTATATGCTTAAAGATGGAGGGTGATACTTTACTTCTCATATTTTGTCTAATTGGTATAAAAAAGTTACTAAATACTTTTTTTTTGGCGTGAACTCCAAAAAATACAATACTTGTCACACAAATGAAAATGTATCTATTTTTAATACTGACATATGCAAAATCCATGAAAGATTGTTACATCTGTTGGTCTAAGGACTCAGAAACAGGAAGAAATCTCATTGGTGACTGTGGGCAGGGATGGAGCTGCTGCAGGAGTGCGGACAAACACGGAAAACATAAAGTCGAACTAAGTTAAGTAAAACGTTTTATGAAAAACAAACAAGAGGTTGTAAATGCAATCACCATGACCTTTATTTCACTAAATTCCACCTGGACCCTTTTTTGTACAGACACTAAACGACTGATAAGTTTTTCCTGCTTCTGAAGGGGGACATGCTGGAAAAGTTTGAGGTCCACTGATCGAATGTGCGAAGCTGCAAAGCAGCAAGGTCTTGGATACTGAGAAAATTAGTACTTAAATGCAGAGTGGGGTATAAACAGAGTGCAAAGAGGTGAATGAAAAGAAACACTCAGTGCATCATGGGAACCCCCCAGCAGCCTAGGCCTATAGCAGCATAACTAAGGGACTTAAAGAACAAAGCTCAGCCTGGTGCTTGGATGGTGCTCCCTCTTGTGGTCCAACAGCTACATGACTGTATAATGAAATGTGGGTTCTGCAGTTAGCACTGCTGTGCCTGGATGGGCTCTCTCTGGATATTCCACATGTGAGTGGGGGCCTGTCTCTATGTTAGCCCTGTGATAGACTGGCAAACTGTCCAGAGTGTACTCCATCTTTCACCCTATGACTGCTGGGAAAGGCTCCATTGACCCTCAGCTGAATAAGCAATGAGAAAATCGATGGACGGATATTATTTCTACAGGTTCTGATCGCCGTTCTGCTCTTGATCCAGCTCCAACTGGACAGGAAAAAAATCATTTTTTTAATAAATGTCTTTTCAAAACCCAGCACTTTAAACCCAAAGGAGCTCTGTTCTGTCAGCAATAACAGCAAATGTGGCAGAAAAAGAAAAGGTGCAAAAGGTCAGCTGTTCTAATAGTGACTTTTATACTCAAAAAACAAACGAAGAATACTAAAATTCATCACATGAGGTTGGCCACGTCTCAATGATCGTAGTAAAGACTGAAGATGCTGGTTTCCCTACATCAGCCCTCATCAGCCGTCAGCTTTTCTCCTTCCATTATAGGATGTTGGCTGCATCTGACTTCTACTACAATTTATATATTCATACATTACTGCTTTAGTCCCTGCAGAAACTACTTCCTTACACTGCTCATTATGTTACCTTTTTGTTACTCAGTATCACCTGTGTAACAATATAACACTAAACCTTTCATAGGCACACATATCTGCACAAAAACAAGCTTTGACTCTTTGGCTGATGTCGGCTTACTCTTTGGGTCAGGGGACGGGTCTCTCTCTGAGAGGCTCCATAAGTTACCAGCTAGTGCTAACTATCTAGAACAAACTTCACGGATGGTCTTCACCATGAAACAAGTCATATTATTTCCAAGTTAGTGTCATTAAAAATGCTCCAAAAGGCACCAAACATGGTTGACAGGTCCAGTTCAGTGACTCCAATTAATGGAGGATTGTTTTGGGGGGGGGTCAGCCTCAAGTGGCCAGTAGAGGAACTGCAGTGTGTGTCAGCCCTGGAGGTCGCTGCTTGATCAAAATGCAAATGTCCATCAGAGCCTGGCCCTTGTGATGCCCAGTTGCATGAAGTAAGAATATTATAATTGTCTCGTAACCACAGAGTACCCTTCAATGCCTGAACAGACAGTATGAGCAGCACTGAAATAGATCATTTCCTGCTGTGGAAAACGTCCTGAACTGATTCTCCCAGAACTGTCTGAAGTTAATGCATGAAAGATAAAAACCTTCTTTATTCACAGAGTTCTAAATGTGTCTGACTTTTTGTGTTACAGGCAATGAAAATAATTTTCCAAAATTATAACATATTCACACAACAACTGCAGAATAAAACTGTGTGTTTTCGCATGCGTGTCTGTTTGAGGCGGACCTGCCAGGGGATGCATCCATGGTACCAAGCGTGGCTCTTCAGGTTTGTGCCGCTCAGCTTCAGCTCTTCCTCCAGCTGCTTCCTCAGCTTCTCCGACGGCTCCAACCAGAACTTGTCCTTGGAGAACTTGAAAGACATGACAGGCGCACGTTGAGAAACAACCCCCCTCGTGTAGGAACGCAGGAAGACATCAACATGAGTTTAAGCCATTGTGTGACCTTTGGCAGCTTAAGGTCAACTCCCACCAGAGTCTTTTATCTCCTGCATTCTTTCTTGTTGCAAAAAAAATCTAAACCCGATTGGCTCTTTACTTTACAGACCGACTAAAACAAGCATGTAGACAAGCTGCAGCCTTCTCTGCTCTGTTTTTGTGTGAATGCCTGCTGACAGAGGACAGAGTGGGATGAGGGAGGAGGAATAGAGGGAGGGAGGATGGACAGCTCTGGCATTCCCACACTGGCATCCACAGTGGCGGCACCAGAGGCCCAAAACCCAGACCCATGCTGGAGTTTTGGCCTTGTCACTGTGGCAACGTCATTGTTAGACGGGGGTCATCGCTCAGCGGCCTTTGTCTGTTTGTCTGTGTCTTTAAAGAAGAAGAAGAAGCTACTGTACATCAAGAATTGACACTGAGGTTGTCCTCAGCTGGTGGGAATGCTGGGAGTGCGGACCCACACATAAACACATTCCTCAGTTAAAGACACAGCTTTATAGGTGACATGTTGTTGTTCTGGTCCCTGACACCTCCCACCCCCTCCTGCTTTGGCAGAATGGTTTGCCCCACTGAACTGTGAATCAAAGGCTGGGAACAGGGCCAGGACCACTTCAAAACAAAATAAGATGGGGTGTGTGTGTGTGTGCATGTGTGTGTGTGTGATTTGTGAGGTAAAGACCTGGAAGCCTTCAATGAATAGCTTTAATTTCATCAGCATTATCATTCATTGGCAGCTTGCACCATTCAGACAAGCGTGTTTGTCAAGTATCCAGTTAGAAGTCAATGAAGTGGAAACTGTCTCGCTCTCCGCGTCTCTTCCACCTTTCCCAAACAAGGCCGCCACCATTGCCAGCGGTAACACGGTCAGCCTGAAAGTATGTCAGCGCAGAGGGGCCACATTCCTCGGGTCTTTTCTGTCACTGTCCTGATTGAATTAGAGCCGCAGAGCCGTGTTTAGGGAATCACAGAGGTAACTGAGAGCTGCTGCGTGCAGCTGGAAAAAAGCTTGACAAGAGGAAGTGAGACAGACAAAAGGAAACTGAGCAAACATGAGAGTAAAATATACGTTAAAGTCGTGCAAACAAAGGGAAGCTTACTTTTACGTATTCTCCACCCCCATCTGTCACGTCCTGATGCCTAAAAGAAACAAGGAAAAAAAGTTTCACTTATTAAAAATATCAATTCAAAGTTTCTTGTACGAGTCATTACTACATAAATTACTTGTAATTTACTAGGAAGCTTCTGCAAAACATTAGAATTAGGAAATAATAATGGAATAAAATGTAACCAAATTATTTATTGTTGCTTTAGAATATTAAGGAAACAATAACATGACATGAATATTAAATTACTGCAGAACGCTGTGGCTGTTATTACTGTGCATGATGTTGGCAGAGCAAACCTCAAATATTGTTTTTCTTTCTGCCATTTTATCTGAAGGGTCATCAGCTGACATTAGCTATTTGCTGATCTATTGGTATCGGTATTTATATTGGCTGATAACTGAAAAATTTAAAAACGTAGAGAAGAGGCAGGAAAAACACCCTTCAACCACGTTAATGTTGATGTTGCCCATCAGAGGGCGCTCGGAAACTTCCCTGTTGACAACACTTGTTTGGAACACCACAAACAACAACCGGTTGATCTGAGAAACGTTGGGCAGAAAATAACAACATACAACAAATTTTAGGGAAATCTGCTTATGTTTGGTCAGACCGAAAGACTCAAAAATCGGCCAATATACCAGCATGTCTTAAACATGCTATACTGGTCAGGCTCCCCTTGGTGTTTGTTTATTTTCCTGCTGTTTGGTTTTAGTTGCTTATTGGATGATACACAAGAGCTGTGTGCTGTCGTGACTGAATAAATGAGGTGCTTGGGCACAAAAACACTTTAAATGAGACTCGGCTTTTTATTCCAGTAGAGATCAACAGGGAAGAAGCTCACAAAGGGCCAAAGCCTGGATATAAAAGATGGACACGGTTTCTGGGTCTGAAAAGTGAAGCCAATGGAGACGTGCCCTTGGTGTGTATTCCCTATAATGACCACCAGGGGGCAACGCCTTCCACTGTTAAAGAAAAAACATCTATGTGAAAACAGCACTGAGCTCCTTGCTCTACGTGCTCAGTAAAAAATTTTCTGAATAGTTTGTAGTCTCAGTTGCTATGGTCACTATGGTTATGTCCAACTTTTATGTGGTTTGTAGCTGGGAGTCAGCTAACACACTGCAGCTGTACACTGTCTGCATGCCTTATGATCCCCCGCTGGCCCAGCCACTGAAGCTCGTCAGGACCGAGGGTGTCGGAGTCCTGTCAGTGCTAAATGCAGCCCGCTGGGTCCCGAAACAGAATTTCACCATACAGCATGATTTTATCCACTGTGACATATTTCCTGTCTCACTTACACAAGATTAGAGCTCAAACTGTTGCAGAGGCGTGGTTTCACAACAGGCCGTTGGCACAGCAACTACACGGCACCAGACAAAAGTAACCAGCTTTGACTAGCAGCTGGAAATCCAACAGAGCGCAGTGAAACAGCACGGTTTCCTTATTTGACCCCTCACCCCCCCAAAAAAAATCTAGTTTCTTGATATTTGAGCGGCAGTACTATCAGTTGTATCAGCAGCAGCAGAAGCTGTGCATGCTTTTTTTCCTACCTCCAGTCCACCGGCCCTCTTGCGAAACCCTCTGACAGCAGCAGTGAGTTCATTCGACACCACCCAGCAACAGCACACAACCCAACAAACTCCTCGAGGGAGGACGCGGAATATTTCTGCTCATATCTGCAAACTGTCAGTTTTTCAGGACTGAAGCAAAAGAAACATTTTCTCTCACTGATGTCCATCCGCACTCCAGCCGGAGCCTCACCGAGTCCGACGCCTCTGGGGCCCACAAACCTAAACTCAGCACCCAGAGGGCCACTGAGACTTTTCAAAGGAGGTTTTTTTGTAAAACAATGGGGGTGAAAGCGTTGCCTCTTTCTGACAGCAGTGATGTGTTGTGTCAGTGCGGAAACACTGCACGCCGGCAGGGTAAAACTCTCTGCTCTTGCTGCATACTTCCATGAGTCAAGGGAGGTGACCTTTTGTTCCCAAACACAAACTCAGAGAACAGCACTGGCTCGCAGATGTGGATATACTGCATGAGAAACTCGCTGGCATCCAAAGCTGCGTTCACAACCCGAATCCATGCAGATGCTTCTGGAGCTCACTGGCTTTATAATGAGTTATTAGTCTAAAGGCCTCAGAGCTAGAAGGGAACTGTTTATTTATTTATTACCTGATTTTGTTTGCTGTCATTATCAATGATGAACATAAAGAACCTAAAAACTTAAGAAACAAACTGAGTCTAATTTTGTTTCTGAAATAACTTCATGTGCATTTGAAACAAGCACGGTTAACACGGTGTATTAAGTCTCCTATGAGACATACATTTCATTTTAATGTCAGCTTTTAAAAAGATTTTGTGCCATTAATGCAGACAAGAGAATGAAGAGGAAGTCAGGGAGAGAGAAAGATACTGGGACACGGCACCTCGCTCATTCCAGTAAAAGCTGCTTTTTCGCACTCACAAAAAACTAAAAAATTCCAAGCTTCCAAGTATTTGGATGTTCCAATTCTGGGATCCATGGAGCATTTAAAAATCATGACTTCCACTCACGCTCACACCTGTTGGCTCCCTGCACACATCACATAATAAAATCCAATAGATTCCAAATGCTTCAGAACCAAGCAGGCATGCAGTGATCCAGTATGGCTCAGACTAGGATGACACCATTAAAAACTCTCTAAATATAAATATATTTATAAATGTTTCTTCTTATCGATCCTGGCCCCATTGTAACAGTCCAGTATACAGTATTTATATTGTTATATTATTGTAATTATTTGATAAACATGGCTGATCTTGCCTTAGAAACAGCACACTGACACTCAGTCTCTTCCTTGCAATGAGGACTGCAGCTTATTACTGACTCAGTCACACTAGTGCCAGCATCCATGCAGCTGGGAAAAAATTGGTGATTGCATTGAAATTTCTGCCATTTGGGAACCAACTGATCAGCCAGAGGTTAACTGGACAACACCCTCAAGGGGACGACCACTTTCAATCGCAAGAAGATTACACAGGTCACCAGGTGTGAGGCCACCTGTCTCCAAACAGTGGCAGTCTGCCTCAGACTGACTGTAATGACTCTCAGACAGACTGCTGAAGGTCTGCGAATCCCTGCAGTCTAATCTAGAAACGCAGATCTAGACAGATTGCCAACACGCTGCGATCACTCTGAGTCTGTGCTGATGAGCGCATCCTGTCTGCGATGCATCTCTTTGCAACAGCGGACTCAACGATTCTGGACTTGATGCACCAGAGTTGATTTGAATGAGGCATCAGCTTCCACAGGTCGCCATCTTTGAAGCAACCGAAGGCACCGAGATCGCGAGTTCATTGCATGGTCTTCAGTCCCAGTTTTCCCCGTGTGCCTGGAACGCTGGATCAGCGGATAGGCCACCCAAAGCCAGTGTGCCTTCCCCAACATTAAAAAACCCCCCTAACTAAGAATATTTCTACATATCTTATAACCAGTGGCCATAACAGTTATACCAAAGTTAAAGTTTTCTGCACTAATGGAAATCCACCTTTACATGGATGGAACAGGATCACCTGCAGCCAGTATCCTTCCTTCTTCACTGGGACACTCAGAGTGAACCACAGTCCACGTCTGAGAGTGCTTCAGTGGTCCTCTCCACGGGGGGAGGGGGGCTTCCTCCACCTCAGGGCTGCCTGCCACAAACGAGCAGCAGATTTTACAGCACGTCCCGCTCCTCCAGCCAGCAGCTCTTCAAACTCAGAGAGAGAAACCCTTCCTGCGGTTTAAAGCTTCCCCTAACAACTGCCTTCATTACAACGAGCAGAGGCTGCTTACTACAGCACGGAGTGGGGAAAGAAGCCACTGAGCCCGGCTGGCTTTTTGAAAGGAGGTCAAGTCTGACCACTTCTGCTCTGACGGCTTCTTAAACTTGAATTACCTCCTTTAGAGAGAAAATCCGCCGCCGTGAGTCTGAACCTGCTCAGCCCTGCCGGTGCAGTTCCTCTGAAAGCAGCTGAAAGCTGATGTGACACCTCTGCGGTTACACTGCGGCTAATTTCAGGAAACTACAAATACTCAGAGACAGATTTCTATCATCTTACCAATAATTTGAGAAATCAATATACTTCGCCTCTCTTCTCGACTGTTCGCAGCATGTGCGTCAAACTTGGTGTGTGTGTTGCTGATGGTTTTAGTGAGTGCGGTACTGAGTTTGGGTCATTTGGATGAACGGTTCTCATCATATTTCAGCTAAACACTGTTGTCCTCTGTGACCGCTGCTCCACTCTGTGTGCAGGGACGTGTCTACATACAGACTCAAAGACCGCCATCTTTGTTTCTAAGTGTCCAAATGTGGAAAACCCAAAACTCAAACTCCTTCTCACAAACACAATGAGGCTTTTTTTTAAACTTGGCTTCCTGTGACTTCACTCACTCACTGATTGTATCACTTATGTCGTGACTACCCACACATTCAGCGAGTGCATCTTTTCCAACCAGCAGTTTCCAATAACCTGCATGTTCAGGGAAATTCTGTAAATTCAGTAATAAAAGAAAAGTTTCCCTTTAATTGAATTATCTGACCCATAATATGACTTTCTGCGTGCTTCAGGTTTGGGTGAGTGAACTTCTGTTAGTCTGTACTCAGCCCTGATTGGTCTGTTTTCTGTGTGATGCACACATACAGTTTATAAGTGATGATAGGCACCAAATATGGTCACTTCTGGCTCCAGAGAACCAACATGGCAGCAGCCAAAATGTGAATGATGAGACTTCAAAACAACCAAATTCTCATTATTCTGCCTTTTTACTGGAAACACACACACACACACACACACACACACACACACACACACACACACACACACACACACACACACACACACA
>JAVDPK010001948.1:2896-16373 GCA_034780415.1 Cichlasoma orientale
CCCCCCCCCCCCCCCCCCCCCCCCCCCCCCCCCCCCCCCCCCCCCCCCCGCGGGGCCTTGGCACAATGAGGGGTTGAGAAAACAAGTCTCCTCTGATTTCATTGAGCACGGAATCAGAAAATTCTGCAATAATGGTTTTAGGTGCCATTTTGCAAATGTCAAATCAGATATGAAAACTAATTTCAGACTTAGAAAAAGACATCTGACATCAAAGCAAGAGTAAAAAAAAATGCTGCCCCATCTGCAGCTGTATTTATTTATTTATATGTACTTTTCTGCAGGACTCTGTCTAGAGAGCCCTCACCCCATTACTGACGCCTGTCAATGCATTTTTATAGACACACATAGAAGTTACCTCTACAAAAATTATACTTTAGTGTTTTAGAAAATCTACCAATTTTGACGAAAATAACTATATTCTTAGGAGTGTATATCATATAGGTTTCGATCTGATTTGAGGTTAAACAACATCATAAGTTATAAAATTGATTTTAATATAGACCTAAAGAAAATGTGTCCCAACAGACGCAACGCAGGTATGACATGTGATGCTTGTCCATACACTTACACCTTTCTTCCCCGTGTAAGCCCACACAGCAGAACCACGGGCATGGCAGCATGCATCAGTGCGCCAACACATCCTATTTCCCAACATTGATGTGCATCAACGGTCCAGAAAAGCAGCAATTCTATCACATTTACTCCCTGGAAAGGCGCAACGTAACTTGACTACTTCTTCTGAATGCAAACAGCATCTGCTGTTTGTTACTTAAAGCGTATCAAATGCCAGCGTAGACTGCATGAAGACAAAGGTCAGGCTTCACAGCCACTTTGACCCTTGTGCTGAAAATGAGATTGGACACCCTGTTCGTCAGATGCAGTGTAATTTGGAAATGATCAGACTAAAAGGCACAGATGTGGTGATGATTAAGTTGTTCACTCAAGCTTGTCGCATTCTGTCAGGAGTCTTTTGACCAATGAGCATGTCCACAATATAAACAACCTTTTACTATAATGGTAATCCTGCTTTCTTCACTTCCACCTCTAGCATTTTCCATCCTGACAGAGAGCATTTTCCCTTTCACCACATGTATTGTACTCCTGAACAGCCGAGTATCCAAGCACAGATATTGTACAATAGCGTATTGTACAGTCACTCACAGTGCCCAAGCTGAATCTTATGATAAGCCTGTTGAAATCACTTGGCCTGGCTCTGCAAGGTGCAGCTGCTGAATGGCTCAGCTGCTGTTCAAGCAAAGTCTTTAACTTTCTACTCAGGTGTGCAGACCTGGCTCACTGTCACACAGCATAGCGGCATCAAGGCTAAATAGGCTGTCCAAAGCCACTAGCTGCTGGACAGTATGTGCTGGGGCTGGGATCCACTGAGCAAAAATTAGCATCTGGGTTTGGATTGTACAGAGGGTTTACCACATGCATACACACATCCGTTTGGGGGGGAAGCCTATCTTTCAGCTACAGTGAATATGGACAGGTTCATAACTCTTTAGGCTCTCGCTCTCCCCTCCTACTGTCCGCTAGATCTTCTCTCCTCCCTCAGTTCTGTATTACTTTCAGCCGTCTCACTTCGTCTCCACTGCCTGTGTTTCCTCCCTTATTCCTTATTCCCTCTGGATGTCTCAGGGCCACCTTTTCCCCTCCTCTTCTCTTCCACTTTCCACTGTTTCACCCACTCCCTCTTTCTTTTAGATTGATAGCTGCCTGCTCTGTGCACAAAAGGGAAGTGTTCCTGCTAAGACAGATTTATATGGGAGTCTGTGTGTGAGAGAGAGTGTGAGTGCATGTGGGCATAAGGATTTATTTGGAATATTCTGTTTCTACAGACGATGGCTGGCAATGCAGACTCCAATGTCATACTGCTGACCAGCACTATAATTCACTGCTGCATGCCTTAGAGAGAGAGAGAGAGCGAGAGAGAGAAGAAAATAGAGAAAGAGTGTGTGCTTCTATTGCTACCTTGGGCATCCAACTTTTTGGTAAAGTGAGGACACTTTGGTCATTCTGACACTCCTTCAAAAGGCTGTTTACAGATTAAAAATTGGTTTTTCAAGTTAGAAGAAAATCATCTTGTTCTGGTTTTATTTACGTTTTACACACAGTGTCCCAGCTTTGTTTGACTTCTGGTTAAGTGCTGTGTTAGGCATTTGGCAACCATAGACTTCACTGTTTTACCTGCATACAAAAAAAAAGGAACACTCCAATATTTTGGCCTTCTCCTAAATGAAAATTACCTGGATTATGCCATTATAGCAGATTTTTTTGAGCAGGATTTACTCAAGCATAAAATATTTTTTTGTTTAACACAGAAAACAAAAATAATAGAACAGGACTTCTGTTAAGCTCTGACTAGATGCAGACAAATCCTTCTTTGTGTAACACACACACACACACACACACACACACACACACACACACACACACACACACACACCCCTTGCCAAAAAAAAAAGGTCCATTTTGAGTCAGGAAAAACCTAGGCCTTCATATGAAAAATGGGTGTAGCTACCATGACGTTAGCCTCTGGTTCATAAAGTCCTATTGTGAAGCCTTATGCTGAGTATTTCTGAGTTCACCATGTTAGCTTTTTGAAACCAAGCATGAGGAGTGGACACGAGCAAGAACTCGAGGGAGACCGCACGCACGTTGGCAACTTTACGCTCACTGAGTAAAGCACACCATGCTTTATCTGCCTTTACGTTTCAATCAGGGGCAATCATTTATAAAATTGACATCATGTTTCATTAAATAAAACTTGAAACTGTAGAATGAGACCATAAATCTCATGAGGAAAGTGTTTTCTGAGGTCATACATCAACGGAGTCCAGAGCCATTCTCCCATATACTCCTTCACAACCAAGCTTCTTTTTTGAAAAGGAGTCACCCCCCTGCTGCAAATAGAAAGAGTGCAGGTTAATTGCACGTCCAGAGGCTTGGTTCATCTTTTCTATACAGTCTATGGTGCCAGCTAAGGTCAGGGAGGGGGAATAAGAAATGCATTATGTCAACAAACGTCCTCATAAAAAGTGTGTTTGTGTTAAGTGAGCGAGCAGCCTTAAAAGCTTACGACAACCCTCAGCTCCAATGGCTGCTGCATATGTGAACGTTTTGCACCAGTACACTCATCTACCACTTTGTTGATGCACCACGCTTTGCATCCACTCCACCTCCCAGCCTGAGGCACTCCCCTCCTTGTTGCTCCTTAATCCTTTTATTCTCCTTTAAAGGCAGTCCATGAGAAACTACAGATAGACAGAGAACACCCCTTCTGAGATGAGCAAGGTCAGCTAACAGCATGTTTCAATCACTGATGTTGTCTGTCTCTCTCTCTCCTCCTCGCTGTCTGTCTCTCTGTCACTCAGTGTCAACACGTCACCCTCTCTCTCCCCCCACAGTCTTCCCCGTTTCTGACCTGTCTGTCTTTCTCAAAAGCTGCGCTACCCAGCCACCTATCACCCTCCCTTTGTTCCTCCCTCTTTCACTTGTTGCCCCTTGGTCCATCTCTGTCAAAGAGTGCGGCAGCTCAAGGTCTCCTCTTTCTTTCTCTTCAGGAGGATCGTTGCCTAACAGAGAGGTTGGCCTTCAAATGTGACAGGAGAGCCCAAAAGCACACATGCATGCGGTTTTTTTTTTTTGGACGTATCACATGTGTGTAGCCACTCTCAGCCTGGTCTTACGAGGCTGCTTAGGCAGATTCTAGGGAGGAATTCAATTTGCCGGGGAGATGAGCGCTGTGATAGAGAAACGAGAGAGAGGAGAGGAGGATGAAAGGACAGGAGGAGGAGGAGAAGACCAGGGTTGTGCCTCCAGGGCTGATGGTCCACCATGATCCCGCTCTCTCTACTCTCCTCTTCACTTCTGAATTTTTACAGCACAGAGCAAATGTGTGGTGAAAATTAGTCCCTAAATGGCTTGTCCTTTAGAAACGGGCGAGAAAAAAAAAATCATTATTACACGGTGTTAAATAACCCTGAATTTCACTGCAACAGCTGCGGTTGGATGTGAAATCTTCTCTACATGGGGTCAAGATTCTGGCAAAGAGTAAGACCAGCTAAAAATGTTGATTTCTTCGTGTTGGAAGTTTGACAGGTGGTCAGAAAAGCTCTTCGGTGATGCCGTTTGCATTCAGATGCAAGGAAACCCTGCGGTGCGAGTGTATTTCAGAGCATCAACATGAGAGAATGAGAGTGCTGGGATCAAACAAAGCTGAGGATTTCATTTCTGCCTGCTTAATTACTCCGTATGAGTGTGTGTTCGTGCACACACAGTGCTGGTGTGCATGTGTGTGTCAGGTCAGAATTAGGGTTCGCTCACTCCAGAAAAATCACTTTATCTTCATAGAGCTGAACCCCTACTGTGAGACAGGGCCGGCAGAGCTGGCTATAGTCTATGAATACTGATTTACTGGTAGGCTGTATCACGCACTCGCGCTCTCTCTCTCTCTCTCACACACACACACACACATGCACACACCCTTCGCCATGCCTTTTTGACGCATGAGGTCGAAGGGGAGGAAATAACTAAATCAGTCTTTTTTATGAGTAATTTTTGTATGCATATGTGGGTACAAGTTGCCTGGCTAAGCATTTTTTTCTCCTTCACGGCAATAGCAGTCTATTTGATTACGGGGTGCGAATGAGTTCTATTCCTTTTTAATCTAATAAGTCTGCCTGCGCTTGTGTCAACAGGCATTTAAAAGCACTTAATTGGACTGACAGCGTGTGAGGCGAGAGGAAGAATTATGAGTCGAGTTTTTGGTATGTTGCTACCAGTCGGAAAAGAGTCGGAAAAGGGGCTAATTAATGGAACAACGTAAGGTGAAAGGGCTGAGAAATTAGATTTGATCTCTCCCGTCCAACGACTCAGGTGAAAACATACATATGTGTGTTGATGCTGCAAAACTTTATATTTTCCACCGATGAATCCTCGTCCCGCAAAGCTTAGTGCAACTCAAGAAGACTAGACAGCCTCTCACTGACAGTCAGCAAGGAGCGCGCATTGCGCTAATGAGCAAATACAAGGATCAGCACACTGGATAACAGCCAACGTATGATTAGAGTTACATCATTAAGCAAACCCAAGATCCCATAGGAGCTCCAGATTTTAAACGGTCCATCAAAACTGAAACCTTCACCAATGTAAAATCCGGCTAAAATAGTGGACTAAGGCAAAAACAGACGTAAATTCTACAGAGAGCTTGAGAGGTGAGTGAACCTCACAAGAGTGAGGTGAATATCAGGTGAGCTGCAGCTCTGACCTGAAAGCTGATGAACTGGGTTAAAAAATAATTCTCCCTCGTGGCCTGCTGCACTTTTTAAAATGATTTTCACGTTCCTCCTGCTGAATGATGTTGACAGCACTGATCCCACACGTAAAAAAAGCCAACATGTTTAAAATCATCTTAATGAGAACGACGGGCAGCAGCTGGATCAAAAGGCAAACGATTAGACTCATTAAACGCCACACACTGTAAGATTTTATCTCCGAAATGTCATCAGCGGCTGTCCCGCTTTATATATTGGTCTCATCAGTTTTGTGGCTCAAAAACACTAGACAACGCTCCCATTGCCTTTGTTTTACACACACACACGCACAAACGCATGCACGCACACACACACACACACACACACACACACACACATACACACACACACGCACGCACGCATGCACTAACTGAGGGAATGTACTGACCACAGAAGATGACAGTTAAGCAGAAAACACCTGCTGTCTTTGATGATGATGAAATCAAAGTGGCACTGACGTTAATCCACTGGGCTGGAGCTCACCCACTGATCCCAGCAGGCCTTAGTCGAACTATGAGATAGAGTACACAAGGAGCCAAAAGACCACAGACAAGAAGCGCTACTCCTGGACATAAAACAGCGGAGAAGCATGCACAAGAGAAGAAAATGTTTCCCCCGCTTCATCAGTTGTAAGATGGAGCAGAGCACACGGGATGTGAGTAAGGAACTTTGATCAGGAGTTTAACTCGTGACTTTTCAAGTTGGCAGCTGCTTTAATTGACTGCTGAATGTCAAGGTGCCTACAAGAACAAAGCGCCTCTCACTGAAGACATAACATTCTCCCTAACCTCTCTTTCTGCTAAGACAGCCAATCACAGCTCCCTCCCCTCAAGCTCCTTTCTTGCCTGCTCCAATCATGGTTTCTACAAGCTCTGACTGATAGCCGTCTGTGAAGATGTGGCAGTTGACTGACTAATCCTGATGTGCTGATTGGCAGATGTCAGACCAGCAAGACATGATGCAGACACCGTCACGTGCGCATGCACATACAATTGCATAGGAGTTGAGGAACAGTTGAGTCTTGAGTTCAAAGTCAACGTGCCTGACTTTGCTCGTGAGAGGGTTAGCTCCTCGGTGTCAAAGCCACTGATAGCACGGTGCGATGAGAGGCGCAACCTCTGCAACAAAAGGTTGTCAAGGAGAAAGATTAAAAGTTGAGCTGTTTCGGTCTGGTTTTATTAATGATGACGCTACAGTAGCAGGTGAAGGGAAGCAAACGTGCAAACCATATTGACTTTGGTCATATGGCAGTTTGATCTGTGCCCATTTAGTCATTAGCCAGTGTGTAGTTATGTTTCTTATAATCAAGATTGTTGTGTTAATCAAAACTGCGCCTGAGCAGTCAATTATAAAATGTCAGTTTATTGCTTTCTGTGGCATTTAATAATGTCAGTGTAACCATGCGAGTATATATCCATGCATGTGTATGCATATGTCTCTATAGGACATCGAGCTGAAATGTCAGTTTTGAACAAAATGCACTCTAATTGAATGAAACTCTTCTGTGCAAACAGCTACTTTGGTACAGAAGAAAAGCACCCTATGCCACTGGAAGTATGTACGTACGCTCAACCTCGCATTGCTACAGTCACATGGGGTCATGCTCCATGGATGGGGGAGGCAGGAGGGGTAATAAATGGGGCAGAAAGGATGCAGCAGAGAAGTGGGAGGTGGAGCGGTGGTGTGTTGGGGAAGAGGGGAGGTTGGGGTAATCAGGTGGAAGAGACTATGATCAGTGACATTTAAGAGGTGGGCCACGCTGCAGGGCACATCTACTAAGACACACACACACCAAAACACACACATACAAACAACTGTCAGCTCCTATTTTCTGATGAGCAGACAGGCGGACAGGAGGAGCAAGGAGGTGAATGGGAGCGTTGGGAGGGAGTGAAATAAATACCTCCCACAGAGACAGCCGCATCCTTTTTCTCTCTGAAGAAAGTTGAGCACATAAGCAACTGTGAAAACGCCTCAATACTTCTGAATGACACAAAAACTAGCACGGATGATAATTATTCCTTTGTTTCTGCATTTTCTTTTTATCCCCCGGCCTCACTCTCCCCTACTGTTTCCTCAGTACTTTTCCTCCCCTCATTAAAAACATTTGTCTTTCTACAGGTGGAAAGCAAACTTTTATTTACACACAATAACAATCAATCAGACTCAACTGCCAAAGGAGGACAATGTGGAGTGGTGTGTGCACCACTTATACCACCATGGAGTAATGGGTGGAGGTAAAACCAGTTTGTTCCTGAAACTGTCGCACACGATCACTACATCACCTTTCCATCACCGCCACCGGGCTTCACGCACACACTTGACCCAAATCCACATTGATACTGAGAGATTTTCACAAAAGCGACTGCATTCAGACATGTGATAGTCTGACAACATGACTCCAGGCTCTATCTCTCTCACCCCACTCATCACACATTGATACACACCCACACCTCCAAACACACACACACACACACACACACACACACACACACATACACACACAGAATTGAGTTCTTCAGAGAAATGAAACCACTAAAAATCACTCAAAACCTTCTCCTTCTTTATCTCTCCCAATCACAGTGTTCTGTTTTAATATCCATTTCTCCGTCTTCAGAGGAAGACCCTCTTTGATACATTTTTATCTGTTCCTCCTCTATCGAAGTCCAGGTGCTCTCTTCGGTGTGTACGTGTGATGCATGTGGCCAAACATCCTTCACTCACCTGTCTATGCTAGCCATCATCCTGTCTGACAGCTGCCACTGTCCTGACCTTGGCCAATGTGGGCTACATGGTTTTGAAGTGATTGACGAATTGTATCCTTTCATTCATTATTGAAGGCGGAGATCAAAACCGCGGCACCTGGGATATCACTGTGACAGCCCGGCAGACCAGACAGAGGTAAAGAGGAGAGGGAGCAGGAGGAGGACAAGGGAGAGGGAGAAGGTCATCTAAGCAAAGAAGTGCAGGTGAGAAGTAAGGGTGAGGGAGGCGAAAGGTGCAGGGAGCTGGGCAGAAGAAAGGGGCCGCATCTTAAACAGCAGCATAATATTTTTGTTTCACTCTGCACCCTCTTCTTTTATTCAAGCATTACAGCAGGGATCCTGTGACTGCGTCTCTGTGTGTGGACCCCTACTCACAAAAGGCCTGAAGTAGGGGTGTCCAAACTGCGGCCCGCGGGCCACTTCCGGCCCCACCCCCTACTTCCGGTCCGCGAATTATGTCAAAAATAACACACAATTTGGCCCTTTAAGTTACTTTTTTGACATTTTGCTTAACCCTCTTGATTGGAGGGGAAGGCGATATGTCAAAAAATATAACTTAAAGGGTCATAAATATTACTAAGTACAAAAAGTGAGCTGCGCTTTTTCCTTTTAATAATTGTATCCAATTTACTGTTATAATTACATGACAGTTAGACTTTTATGAGCGTGACAGAGCTTGTGCTTAAGGTCCCAGTCACACAGGCCTACACACTGGTCGGCGACCACTGGTAACCACCGGCTGCTAGGGAACGCATATTCCTCGACCTGTTGAGTCCTTGTGCAAGATTGCTTATTGTTGCTAGCTGAAGTGGTTGCATCATCGAGGTATAAGGTACTGCACCAAAAACCTCCTTGTAGCTGTTTTGGTCGCAGCAGATTGCTTCTGTCACCTCTAGTGTGTATGGGAGACAATAATCTGTCTGTAAACACCTGCCAATTGCTTGCTAAGAAGATGTGAAACCGTCCGATGCAACCGGAAACAGAGACAGTTTGCCTTCAACGTAAAAGTTGCACCTTTGGAAATGTGTTGGCTGCTGTGGTGAGGCACAACCTTTATTTTGCGAATGGTTTCCATTCACACTTTTTCAGCTTTCACTATCACTCCGTTGTTAGTTAGCAAACGTTTGCAGACAATGTGGAATTTTTCATGCAAACTACAAGTGACGGAGGCAACCTGCTAGAGAGCAAGGAGGTTTTTGGTGTTGCACCCTCTGTGTGACTGATTTCACCCAGCGACTGCCAGCAACCACTTGCCAACCAGAATACACCTTTTCCCTAGTGACCGGAGGCTGCCAGGGGGCTACAGAGAGTCTTTAGGCATGTGTAACTCACATCTAACTCACTTAAAATTCTCCAAGCCATCCACCCTTTTTCAGGCGAAAGTCTTTGAGGTCACCAGATATTGAGAAACTGTCTCACCTATGAGGAATTCTGAGCTGATCACCTAAATATTTTAGGACAATGGCTACTTTCAATACCATCCTGAAAACTTGGCAGTTTAACACCTCTTCCAGAATTAATATGTGATTTTAACCAATCCCCCATGACTGCTTTCTAACCTCATAGAATTATAGGTGACATCATGGTGCAAATGACAAGAAATCCAGGGAGTAGATGAGTTTAAAATAGACTACCAGATGACTCTGTGCAGACGTGAGTAATGTCTAACACTGTGGAACATTTTCCAACACCGAAAGTGAAATAACAAAGCGTGCCCTCACACCTGAAAAGTCAAAAGCGTGCTTGACGTCATCCTGAAGGTTGTGAACTAATTCCTTTGGGAAAAACGCAGACGTCAGTGCCAGTGATGAGTAATTTACTCTTGTGCCAAAAAAGAAATTTAGGCAAGACCAGCAGCACGTCTCCAGCGTCCATCCTCGCCACCCGCTCTGAACTTTGTGCCACAGTCAACACTGCTTCATCTCACTTTCCAGTCTTTTTATCAAATCTGCCTTCATCAGTCTCCAGCGTCATTGCCTTATGTTCACCTCTAGCCTCTTTTCATCTCTACCCGACAGCATTGATTTTGAGATGGACTGAAGCATAGCTCTCTATTCTAAAGGACTACACGCTATGTCCTTTGGCAATGCCATCTAAACATTACCTGAGTGGGTGTAAAAAAAAAAAAAAAAAAGAAAAACTTAAGGGTTTTAAGTTTCACTTTTCCAACCTGCTTTTCTGACAAACTAATTCACCGTCTTTGACCAGCTGCCCTTTTCCTCACACATTTCAGCTAATTTGTTGTTGTCAGCTACGTGGGAGGTGTTTTAGAATGCGTGTGTGTGTGTGTTTGTGTGCATTATGTGTTTATGTCTGTGCGAGAGTCCATACCCTCTGTGAATTCAAGAATGTGTGTGCGAACGTAGATGTTTACTTCCTCCTTTCCACAGTGACAACATCTGCCACCAACTGCAACACACACCATGTCTTCCTCGTTCTACCAGCTTTCTTCCCTCCTTTCCTTCCCTCTTCCTCCCCAGACAAGGGCAGCTTAGTGACACACCATTTGAAGGGCAGACTGTGTCTAGGTAAACACTCTTCTTACATTCTTACAGACTCAAATTAATTCAATAACACTGGCAAATGTCCTTGCCAAGATACAATATGACTTTCTGTTCCGAGTGTTTACATACTTCCACATTTATACACATATGCGAGAGCTTAAGCACAACCACAGTTGGGCATAAAAGGTCAGAGACAAACCTATCTGAGCACAGATGTTTCCAGTAATAGCAAACAAATCTACTGATAATGACTAAGAAAGCACAGAGAGAGAGGTTTGAGGCATATGTGCTCATTGTTTGCCGGATAATTCAGTGTGTAGCCAGTGGAGTGGGTATTTTTAGATGTCTTCTGGGTAAAAATTTAAGAGATGCTCGTGAGCATAGTCTTAGGAGATGGTTGTTCAAAATAACTTTAATCATTCCGCTGTCACAAACTCTCTTTGAGACAAACTTGAGTTGCGTTTGCTTGCAGAGATACTTATTTTCACCAGAAAGTCTTTAACAGCAGTCGCCGTCCCAGTTTAACGAGCAGGGTGGTGAGCGAGTCAGTCACTACTTACTCTTAGTTTGGAACAAATAAAAGTTATCCATGACTGATGTCTGTTTTGTTGTTTTTAAAGCAGCACACTACAATGTTAGGGTGGGAATCACTGACAGACTCACAATATGCTGTCCAACACAACAATGTTACAGTGACACAGAGATGTTTGATACAGTACAAGGCAATCATCAGCAATTTAATATATTTTTTTTAAACCTAAGGAGAAAAAATATCTCTAAAATATAGTCAAGAAGTCACACGGTAGTGACTCTGAAATACCTTGCAATACCTTTCAGTGCGAACTTAAGAGGATGGTGGTCCTGAACTCAAAAGAAGAACAACAATATGTACGTCCTCATTGTGACAGACATGACAGCAGACATTGGCGCATAATGCAAAGAGACAAGACAGCTCATTCAAACTCTGCATAACCTGAGCTCTTGTTAGGGTGGATGCACACTGTGTTTTTATGTGTGCGCTTGTGTGTGTACAACTTAGTGAATCACTGGATTAAAATAAGACAGGCCAAATGTGATTACTGAGCAGGGGGGTGGGTGTGTGTGTGTGTGTGTGTGTGGGGGGGGGGGGGTTCTTGCCTATTTACATCTCTTCTTAAAGTGCACTTCAGTTTCTAACACTGCTGTTATTCAGAAACAGCAGAGTGTTAGAATTGGTAGTTTATTACACATACAAGTTAAAATAGACAGAAATCATGGTTCAGCATGTATCTTGGTTTAGTAATCCATAACTTTACATTTTACCAGTATGTATGTATTTACCCAGCACTAGTTTGTGAGAGCGCTAAATGGTGGCTGGTCGGTTGACGGGGACCCCGTGAGCAATGCAGCGGGGCCGATTTAACTCCCTGTCTTGTGAGACTACACATCAGATATGTTTTATGAAATTCACATAGTGAAAAAGATACTTTCCTATCTCGATCCTGCCCACCGCCCGAACTTAACAATAAAGAAATATATTAAATCCTGCCAGTGCATAGACAAAAAGGCACAGGAGAGCTTCTCCATGCAGTAAATGGTCATGAGAGAGAAAAAAGAGCTGTAGCTGGGAGCAGAGAACATATGAAGGAGACTTTTTTTAAAATCCCAATTACTAAAGCTTCCCCCGTGGATTACGACGATACCACACCTCCTTTTTCAAGTGCTCGAGTTACGGCTGAGGGACGAGACAGTGAAAGAGAGAGATGTTTGAAAACTTCAAAGCTAGTCAGGGATTCAAAGTTCAGAGTTTCATCTCCCTGAGTCTTCTTGCAATTTGTAAGTCAATGCAGTGTGTGTGTGTGTGTGTGTGTGTGTGTGTGTGCGTGCGTGCGTGCGCGTGTGAGACTGTGCACACACGTGTGGTGTGTATGTGCAGAAAGAGCAAAGATTGTGCAGGTATCTTGCGGTTCACCTCCGAGCTTACAAATGTTAAAAGTTGTTACAGAAAATAGAAATATATAGAGACATGACAAGCAGTCATTTATATTGGCACTCTTCCAGCTCAGTTGAGCTACAGATAAAAAGGACAAGTGATTTCAGGTGAGTACATACACCACTACTCACCTTACTTGCTCTCTTTCCCTCTCACTTCATTGAACGCCCTCTCACATTTCTTCGATTCCTCGTCCTCCTCTTCGAGCCCTACCCTCCCTTTTCTATTTGATTCTGCTCCCTAGCACGCTGCCCCATCATCTCCATCTCACCCTCTCCCTCCCCTCTGTCTCATTCTTTCGCTCCCATGCTGTCACTTAGCATTGCGGCCGATGATGGAGCGGCCCATCATGCCCCCCACGCAGTCAGCACTTTTATTCATTCACTCCTTTATTTCAATCTTCCCACCTCTCTTGATTTCTTTCCTTTTATTGTCTCTATCTGCTTTTATGGATATGATGACAAATGGTGAGTGCGAAGAAATACGGTGCATGCGCAGCACAGGTGCAAAAGCATCAACAAGTGCACTGCTGTTTCTTGGTAGCAAATGCTTAACATCCACAGACGCAGCTAATCAATCACTGTGTACAGAGAAGAAATTGGCGCGGGTCAGGACCTGCTTTTCCTTTACTCTATTGATGAGATAAACAATCATCCTATCTCTCTCCGCCTCCCCCTCTCGCTCGCTGTGCCGGTGACATCACATGCCTGAATTAAACGTGACACTCTCGTTAATCCACATTCAGTCAGCCACTGCATCTCCTGAACGCGCCAATCCAGGTACACAGACCTGAGCCGGGAGAGCTCATGAATAGCTAATGGAAAAGACACAACGGCGCTCCGACTCACAGAAAATGGTCTGTATGCCATCAGCTCCACTACTGGCTACAGGTCTGAAGGGGGGGGGGGGGGGGGGGCG
>JAVDPK010001948.1:37514-51742 GCA_034780415.1 Cichlasoma orientale
GTGTGTGTGTGTGTGTGTGTGTGTGTGTGTGTGTGTGTGTGTGTGTGTGTGTGCGTGTGCGTGTGCGTGTGTTAAGATTCCAATTTGCTGTGATATCTGACAGCACCTCTCTAATTCCCACAGAAGGCCGAGTAGTGGGTAGGAGGGAATTACTACTGTTACATACCCGCCAACTGATTACCTATCGACTGGTCTAAACAGTCTGGCAAAGCCTCACTATTGTGTGTGTAACTGTGTGTGTGCGTCTCTGTATATATGAACACGGCTACATGAGACAGCATTATCTGGGGCAATCTTATTCTTCCTGTCTTACAATCCTTATCTCTGTTTCTTTTAGACGTAAACAAAAACACACAAACACTAAAAGGTGATCAAGCCCAGACATTGAGCGGGTGGTTTTATTGGAAGCGATTGGCCAGGAAGCGCCATCGCCACATCAATCAATACAATGACAAGGGGATGACATCACTGTGGGAGACCATCCCAGGTTAAACACTTATCGGTCCAATCAGCTGCCCACCTGACACCAGTGACCTCATGACTAATAGCCAAGGCATCATTAGTCCTAGACTGCAACGAGAGAAACTAGTTATCTGCAGTTAAACCGCAGAAAAATCTTCCTTTGTGAAAGCAAATAATAGCACATTTTAATAAGTCATTTTACTCCAAAAGATAATAACCCAAAATAGTTTCTACGCTTCTTCTGCATGAATATATGATTGTCAGGCTGTAAAATTTAAATACGCCAAAGGTACACTACAGGCACAAAAGGGATAATAGCTTTTATGAGAAGACAAAATTGATTTTAGATTGAATCTGACCTGTGGGACTGCAAGGAGGTTAGTAACGACGACAAATGTGAATGTGGCAGAGGTGCGTATATATGGTGCCCATCAATTCCTCACATCTCATGACTCCATCTCTCTTCCAACATGATATTTACAGTACTTTCCCACATTACTCTTAGTTGACCAGGACAGATTGACAGGCCTTGTATAAAATTGCTCCTTTTTTACTACACTGTGCACTTTATCTACCTTGCAATATTTCATCCAGGTGTCGTGTGGAATTCCCTCAGAAATGTCAATGGCAAACTTTGGCAACGCGCACAACTTTCTCTTAACAACCTCACACTACAACAGTCTATGCTCGATATGTGAAAAATAACATTAGGGGATGATATTAGACAACGTATCACAAAATAATAGCTATTAGTGCTCAAAATCTGCTGTTCACTATGGGGAAAACTCATGAGTACGACTCTATAGGCAGTAATAACTGAATGAGCCCAACTCTAGACTTTCAGAATATGTTTTTTGCTTTATTATTATTAATTGTTCAACAAAGTTCTACAAAGTCTTGGGAATCAGGGGAGAGAGAAAGTAATCACTCTAATTTAGCCACAGAAAACAATATTTACATTATCCGAGGCCCCAGAACAAAACCATGCCCCCAAATATATCTATCCACAATAAATTACTGCAGATAGAGACAGAGTACTTTTGACTATGGTGGAACGACCTGTGAAAATACATTTAATAACTTGATGTGGAACAGCAAATTTTGATACAAAATTCTAACTGTAAAAAAGATTTCTTGGATATCTATAAATTTAAACGGCAGTCTGGAGCAGAAACCCAGTCACTAATTTCTTCTTGGTAAACAGGAAGAAATTAGCGACAGGGCTCTAATACTAGAAATATAGTTGGGTGATCATAAATGCCACCTTTTCCTAGAATTGTGGGTTTTTCTACTGCAAAAATACCTTAAAAAATACTTTTAATTCAGAAAGAATTGGCTGCCAGCAGAGTAAACAAGGATTACCAAGAAAAAAACCTACTTAACCTTTCATGTTCTGATGAATGTACAATCAAAATTACAGGCTTTGAAGACAAGAGTAACAAAGGAAAAATGTTGCTGAAAAAGAAAAGCTGTGTTTTAACCAATTGCAATGTTTCTTAGAAATTGGACAAAAGCACCAGCGCTGTATTTACTTCCAGGAAAAACAGTACACGAATAGTATATGAAGCTGAGAAAAGCTAAGATTAATGGTTAAAGATGTAACAAGACATGTCAAGTCTTTGACTCCAGCTTCACTCAGCTGATATTGAACTCACTGACATCAATCTGATGCCTTAACCCTTATCGAAGCTTCGTGTCTGGGCAAGTTTGAGACGGCCAAAGACAAAAAAAAACAAAGGTGGAAAAGGAGAAAAGAAGCAGGGGAAGTGGTCAATTGACAAACATTACTGAAATTGGATGAATGAAAAAATATATTTAAGGAAATGAATACAACCAAAAATTGACAGACAGAAACAAACAAGGGCCAGATTTGAATGGGGAGAGAGACATGCATTAGCAAAGAGTGAATTAACAGGGAGCAAAAGCTCTTCCATTTCTCTGATTGTAGTACCCATTATGAGCATTCCCCTAACACAAAAACACAATTTATTACAGCATTAGCATTTAGTGCTAAATGGCCTGATAACCTGCAAAAAAAGAAGGGAGAACAAGGGAGGGACAGCCGAGCAAACACTGCTCCATCCCCAAAGAGCGTGGGCGCCGTGGCTGGAGAGATGGAAGGAGAGAGAGGCAGAGGGGCGGAGAGGGAGCAAAGGCAGAGGTGGAGGGCAGACAAACAGGGGGCTTTTAAAAGGTTAAAAAAAATAAACCTTTCATTCAGAAGTCATCTCTCGCACACACAACTGTGTCCAAGCAGAGACACAAACGCATGCGCCCCCTCGATTCAATCAAAGCAGCTGCCATTACGCTGGCAACACGCAATGAATCATGGGATTGATGATGCGCCCTTGCAATGGGACAAGTAATTTCTACTGGCCGGGAGTTGAAGGGAGGAAGGAATGGATGTAGGGAGTGAGGGAAAGATAGAAAAGAGGAAGAAGAGAGCTAAGAGAATGGGTAGTGTCGTCTGAGGGCCTGGAGTGTGCCCTTTTTTCTTTTTTTTTTTGTTGCCCCTAGTCGTGCCCTCATCGACCCGCTAACAAGAGCGCAGAACCCCGAATGGCAGGAAAGACAAGTAATGGGAAGGGGTGGTGTATGAGACTCATCGCGGACGAGAGCTCCATACATCATTCACACTCCTCCTCTAACAGGGTGCATGTTTGTGACTGTGTGTTTGGTACAGAGCGAATGTACAACTCTGAACCAAAAGACAAACTCTCCCTGTCTTAGTCCTGGCACCGAGTCGTTTTTGTGCAGAGAGAGAAATGAAATTCAACACAGCATCATTGAATCCTCTTATATATTCAGACCAATATCTCCCAATTTCACACAAGCAAAGGGGTGCGCACGCAAGAATGCATACAGCAACCCACACACACACACACACACACACACACACACACACACACACACACACACACACACACAAGTGAAGGTAGGGTATTAAACCCTTTTTCCTTCAATCCCAAAGAGCAAACCTGTACCTTCTCCTGCGGATTAGTGTGAGAGAGGAGCGGTGAGAATGATGGGACTGAATCAATGAGGAAGACAGAAGCAAAAGAAGAGCAAAGGTAACCATTACAAGGAAGGAGGAAAAAGGCAGGCGGAAAAAAGGAGAAAGAAAGATTGAGAAGAGGCAAATGAGAGAACCAGAGAAAGAGGGAAAAATGCTAAAAACATGTATTGAAAAACAGGCTGCGGAGACAGATGTGACACAGAAAATGAGACGCACAAAACTGAAAGAAGCTCTCCTGGTACGTGACGTGTGTCTCGGACTGTAGCTGCTGATTCTTTTCATTACAGAAAATCCATCAGTTATTTAGTCAGTTTAAAAATTAATCATTTTATATGAAACGTCAAAAATGTTGGATAAATGTTCTTCACAAGTTCCCAGAGCAAAAAGTGATTACTACAGACTGCTAAATTAGTCTGACCAGCACCCAAAACGAGATTAAAGGATAAATCCATTTTATTTCAACTAAGCATATTTCTATTAATGTGGCTATTATGGCCCGGCTAACTTTGCACTCTCCAGAGAGTCAGAAAATGTTCTGTATTAGTGATGCATTATACCTGCAGCTTCCCAGACTCTGTGATTTTTTTACATTTCTTATTTTCAACTTTTATTTTTAAATCTAACCTGGAAAGCCCGTTTTGCTATCAGTTAGAGGGTGCACTCATCTGCACACACCGGTTAATTTTTCTGTGGCGAAGCAGCCTTTCCAACAGCCAAGGCCCCGGTCAACAGGCCCAGAGACCAGTCGGAACCCCCTGGCATCTTCTGGTCACTAAGGAAAAGTGTGTAACAGGTTGCTGCACAAAAAAACCACCTTGCAATTGCTTTGGCTGTTTGCAGTTTGCATGGGAGATCCTCACTTGTCTGCAAAGACCAGCCAACTATTCACTGAGCAGTAGTGAAGCTTGAAAAAGTGTAACGCAATTGTGATTGCGGCCTAGGCCACTTGGCAGTTTACCTCGTCTACCATTATGGTGTCAGTTTCAAATTATTTAAGTTGAACTGGCAGCTGTAATTATTCAAATTGGAGCACACGGACATGGAGCTATGACAGATGCAGGACAACACACAGGCGATGGCGGCAGTGACAGGAAGGCAATCAACCACAAAAAAACAGGTGGAGTGAGTGCACACAGTGCCTTGCTGCAGACTTACTTTACACATTCACCAACTCCGAGGGTCCACTTGGGTCAGAGTGAAGCAAATATTTTCCATTGTGTTGTTACCACACTGGCACTACTCTATAAAAAATTAAGTAAAAGGATAACATGCCAGCTTAGCAGTTTTTAATAACAACTGAAGTAACTTAACCTTGTAACTTTTCAAAAGCTTACTGAGTATTGTCACCTAATAAAAGTGAAAAATATTTTCTACCTGGGATGTTTTATCTTTGGCTGAGCTTTTTAACCAGCTGCTGAAAGCCCTCCTTTATCACCATGTAACCGCAATCAGTAACTTCCATCCACTGTTCTGCTTTCTGTCATATGGAGTCTAAAGTCTTTTTTTTTACTTTTGCGTCACACATCACCAGTTGCTAGTATCTCCTCCTCGCATGCCTTCACAGCCTGGTTATACTCCAGGCTTTATCCTCAAGTGGTGAGACAAGTTTGTTGCTTCCACTTTCAGAAGGAATAGTTTGTTTGCGTATTTTGCAAAGAATTGTGCTTTGTTGGAGGTTGTTGAAGTAGCTCCCTTTTTACTAAATTATCAATGGAGGCTGACACGCAGCTCTAACTGTCAGACACTTTTATGTCACATAAAAACTAATACCACACTGCGCAGTGCCGTATCATATCTGTGACATATTTGACATCATACCATATTTGTGACAGGTTTTAATCTCCCCAAATATCAACTGTAAAATAAGGCCAAGACCAGTCAAATCAAACAATCAGATCTCTATAAGAAAAAGCACAAAAAGGTCATAATACATAAGACTGAAATAAATCTATACTATCTTCTAAATACCCTTAGGTCCTAAAAGAATTCATTAACTCTACTGACTACTTAAAAATAATCATACCAATACCATTTTTGACACAGACATCCTCTTGTACTAACTGAAAAAACTGTTCCCAGTATTCCAAAGGGGCAATCTGTCATGCCGGTGCTTTTCCATCCACACACCCACACACACCAATACTCAGTGAATAATGTAGCAGATGATGAGAGCTCTCTACTCTCTCTGTCCAGTAATGCACCTTTCATAAAACCCACACACTCTCTTCTGCCAAGGTAGTACACAATGCACTTGAAAATACACAATCAGTCACTTGCACACATGCAGGTATCAGTTGTGTCTGAGTACCAGAGCTCTCTTTGTGGTCCAAATAAAGATTACGTCAGTATAAACACTGCTCTCACTGATGGCTGCTATAATTTTCTGCAAACATTTGGCGCACTCACCAGCAAGCAGCAAAAGTCAATACTAATTGCCATTAACATAATGACTGTAAATGAACATTTGGGTCTCCAGGCTTTATGATGCCAGTAAAGCAAAATGCTTAAGAAATCATCTTACGATCTCAATTTTCCATGAAAATATCTAATTAGTGAGCTAACATCACTGCAAATGCTCTCAGAATATTTCAAAAATTCTTCTGGCCCCAATTTTGGGAGGATGCAAATGAAGCAAAGTGACCCGATGCCAGTGAAGTGACAATTCTGTTGGCACTCTGGGCTGGAGAGCTCCAATTCACACTATGTCATGCAATGTCATCTTGAGCCATGACACAATAATCAGTACAAATTGGGTTGCACAGAACAGTTTCAGTGGCAGAAATTATACTCGTGCCTCTGCCTACAAAGTTCATTTTCAGTGCAAGTGCTAGAGTTTTGTGCTTTTTTTGCATGGCCGTGTTTTGCATAATCACGGACGTAAATAAAATTAATATTCTAGTCCTGACAGAGAAATAACTTGAACTCCCAAAAGAGTTCAGGTTAAACTCTGGAGCGAACTAACTTTTCACACACGGGCTGATGACTCGGTCTGCTGTACAGTCCATGCGCTGCACACCGAGCAGTCAAAAGGCCACAACGTACTTGCAGTCAGCAGCTGGAGTACTACAACTGTATCCTGCTGCAGCGACACGCTCATCACCACAATTATCAGTAAGCATGGTTTTAAAAGGGATGCAAAACAGAGAAAATGCAAAGGAACAATCTGTCAAAGACAATAGTAATAAAGCGACATGTGACGAACTGCGCAGTGTCTGCGCTGTAAATGGCATTTTTGTCCTCACCTGACAGCCACAACAGCTGCAGAACGTATTCTATGAAGACCGCTTATTCTGGTTAAAAATATCTTTTAGGTGTCAGAAGGAAGGGTGGCAGGTAAGTGCTGTATACACTTCGACTCTCCAAATTGTGCTGTTACATACTGACTGTTGAAGCTTTAAGTGAACTTTTTGCACACAACTGATTAGATTTTAAGCTTTGTCTTACACAAAACTTTCCAACTTTATGCAAAGCAACTGCTAATCTAGTCTTAAAGGTGACAAGCGTATGAATAATGTCATCCTGCAAACATAACTGCTGCAGTAGTTTGCAAAGATCCATTCCCAAGTTCTGTCTTCACATAAAATTACTGAGCTATGTCAAGACCACCCGCTCCTATCAATCCTCGTATCCTCATCAAAAAAACACTGACTGCAGGATTTGCAGCATTTGCATGTGTCATCTGCTTCCTTTAAAAAGTTCCCTTCCCATCAAATGTATATTTGGGGAAGGAGTTGATTGGCTATGATTATAGCAGCCCCTAATCACACTTTTGTATGATATATAATATTCTTTATCTTCCAATCCTATTACGAAATTCAGCTCAGCCGTGCCAATGTTAATGATGAAATTTACACTGAGCTGGAAAAAAAAAAATTAAAAAGGCACTTTCAGAGTGACGTAACCTCTGAGAACGCTTTCACTGTCAAAAACGCTTTTTCTTGGTGCTTTCATCACATACAATTCTACTCTGCAAAGATCATCCCGACATGATTACATGAAAGCTGTAAAATTGGACGGTTCTTTCTAAGTAAACTGGAAAAGGCCTGTACGCCTGCATCAAATCCAACTTCCACTTTTATGTGAAAGGGCTTTACAATTAGGACCAAAGTAATAATCACAATTACCATGCTGATGCTGTGATCACACTAATAAATCATTTTTATGACTCTTTGTGAACTAGCCAGTTGGGAAGCAGAGGGACAGATTGAACAAAGTGTTTGATCGCAGGACAGCGGGGACACGTGTCACTTAATAGTCAGTGGTCATAACTGCACAGCAATGCAGGCAGAAGCTCTTTAACTATTTTAATTTATAACTGGTGCTCAGAATTACTCTGGATGCTCCCTAATTGATGATATGCCAAGATTTTATGGGTGGAATTTAAAGTAAAGCTGTGATATATAGTTTATGGCCAGTGTATATTCTCGGGCACAACACGTCCGTACACAAGTCCTTGAAATTCAGTGTGTCCCCTTAGTTTAGCACTGTAAGAAAAATTCAACTCACCTAAGGGAGCAGATGTGTCCAACCGCACAGCACCCGCATGAAGCCACGGAGCAGGAGAGGAAGCAGGGCGGAAAAGTGGAGAAAAAGTGGAGAAAGAGAATTAGCCTTATTACACTCATATATTCCTAGTACAAATGTAGTGAGGAAAATGTTTTCCTCTGGAGGGGTGTTGGAAAACGATGCTCGAAAGAAAAGATGGCTCAGAATATGACACAAGAGACAGAAAAGCAGGCGAAATGAGCAAGCACTCTGGATTTGTGGGCTACAGAGCAGGGTTGTATATAAATGCAACACTGCGAGCGTGCCTGTCTCCTTCCCAGCCATACACATAAACAAATAAAAAAGAGCTGTAAAATGTTGGGAGCAAAATGTTTTTTATAGCCTGAAACAGTCTGAGGGTCGACTGCTATAGCTCATCAGCAACCGCCAGGAGCGGAGAGGAGAGGAGAGGAGAGGAGAGGAGAGGAGAGGAGAGGAGAGGAGAGGAGAGCTTTCTACTTTTAACACACCCTTTATTGGTTCATTGTTCCACCTACAAGCATAACTGAAAGAAAAGACAGGTTAACATATGAACAATTTCACCCACCCAACCCACACTCACAAGAAAGTTCCCAAATAAAGCAAAAATAAATGGTACATTGTTTGATTACCTCTGAAATTCAATGCAAGTTTACCTTCAGTTACACTGCTTCCCCAAACACAAACAAATTCTTCAGTGTTAGGCACCATTGTATACTACACAAATTAGATTTTCAAATGTGCAGCTACCAGCCCACTGAATATAAGTTCAGGTCTACAGATCCTGTCCCCTTCGTTTTATTTCTTCTAGTGAGCCAAATGCTTATCTATCTTAGCCTGACCTAGAAGAAAGTTAACCAAACCAACCTTTCTACGCTGCATTGCAGAATACTTTAGACCAAAAACAAAACGACTGTCCTCTAAATTGAATTCTAAACCAGTGAGCCACTGTTGCAATAAAGAACAAAGGTTAGCCAGCCCGGGGCAGCTAAGCCAAAGGTGCTGCAATGTTTCCTCAGCCTTACAGAAAAGACAGTGACTTCCAGCTCTTGTATGTAGGTCTTCCTCCAGCAAAGTCCAGAATTTCTGGTAAAACTCCACAGGAAGCCCATCAATCCCAGTGACCAACCACAGCTGAACTGCTGAAGACATCTCACCAGAAGAGACAGCAGAAGCAGATTCTGCTTGCTGTGTCCACACTCTCAGGGCCCATCCTTCAGCACTAAACAGGCTGGCATAAAAGTCTATAGCAAGCATTCCCATTTCTGGTGGGTCGGATGTTACGGCTCCATTTGGAAGCTTGAGCTGCATCATTTGGTTTTGTTACTGAACCCTCTCCAGCTTAAAGAAAAGCCTAGTTGGATCATCTATTTCTTTAATGGTAGATATCTGGGTTCTAATCAAAGCACCTTTAGCTTTTTCCTGGAGAAACTTACCCAAAGCCTTCTTTCTGCCATCCCAAGTCCTGTTGTTACTATGTGCCCCACTACTAATCCTATCCTCTAGTATCTTGATTTCTCTTTCTAACTCCTCTAAACATTAAAGTGCCAATATGGATAACAGTGAGAGCCAGTGCCAGTAAAGAAGTGCCTAAAATCCCTAAATGGTGGTCAGAAAAACCAATGGGTGATATCTCTGCTTTAACTAATCTATTGTTGTAAGTTTGACTGATATAAATCTTATCATCCCTGCCCTCACGCTTCCTTCAGAGACCTTTGCATACGTGTAATGCCTGATGGCTGGATGGAGCTTCCTCCTCAGGTAGCTAGGAGGGAAGCTGAAGATGAATGAGGTTCACCTGTATTTCTATCAGCCAAGGGATGGGTGGTACAGTTAAAATCCCCTCCTACCACTACTAATGAGCCGCTATGTACTTGCTTCAGTTTATCGCTTAATTTATAAAATAGTAGTGAGCGCATATGTTTATAAACACAAATGGTATGTCCTTGATTGTTTTTGCACAATCTGCACCCTTCCCTGTTTTATTTTGCATACTGAAACGTGATAACTGAAGGTGCCGAGAAGAAAAAATTCCTACACCCGAACTAAGGTTAGTCCCATGACTTAGAAAGAAGTGTCCACCCCAACTCCTTCCCCATTCAACTTCATTATCTAATGAGCTGTGTCTTTCCTGTAGAAGAAACACATCAATGTTTTTATTCCTGCTGAGCTCAGTTAACACCCCTCGTCTTCCTCTATCCCTGCCCCCACTGATATTTAAAGCTCCTATTCTTAAGATGTCCATACAGAGCAGAAAGAAGAAGAAAGAGAAGTCAATGAGACCACCTCCTGTGCTTCACCCATTTTATTATGCACGTATTTTCAGAGGAACTTTACCCCATTTTTCTTTCCTGAGTTTAGTCAATATCTTCTTTAGACAAAATCTTTTTTGTTTGCATAGCAGTTCGTAACCAACTGCTCTCCTTATCTTTAAAACAGAGTTAATGTATCTGTCTCCATCAGGGAAAAATTCTGTGACCTCCACAAACTGTCTTCCAAAGGTTTCATCTAAAAAGTAATTGATCTCCTGTAAAGAATACGACTGCTGATGCTCATCCTGTGGCACGATGTTTGAGAGCTGTGACAATGAATTACCTTCGAACATTTCCTCCTCCACTTTTTTCAACATTTTTCGCATTCAAACTACCTGCAGTTATGCTCTGATTTACAGCTTCAGCTTTCATTCCACCTGTCTGTCCACTACCTTGACCTTCCTTCAGTTCTTTATCGTGTTTGCCAAAGTTTACTTTCTTACGTTCTCCTGCACTATTCTTTCATCATTTACCAAATCTGTTTTTGGAGAGTCGGATGCAGCCTCCACCATATCTTTCTGACCTGTTTGGGGGTTGCTGTTGCCAGCACTACCCGCGGCCCGCTGTTAGTGTGGATCACTGCCTGCAGGCTGCTGTACATCAGCACCACTAGTCTGAGCCTGCTACTCACCTGCACCACTGTCTACACCTTGTTCTCCATGCGGGCAGGATGAACATTTGTGGCCAACATCACCGTAGTCTAAACATCTCATGCTACCTGAGCTTGCATAAACACTGTATACACCATTGTCTAATTTTACCATGAATGACAGTTTCATTCAGTTTCTCTGAAGGATCATTCAAATACATAAATGCCTGTCTTCAAAGAGACTGAACATGTTGGAGTCTGAACTGTTCTAAACCCGCTAGCGAAATTTCCAAAGTGGGCTACTTCCTTCTCCAACAGTACATTCGGGATGAAGGGGGAGACACTAGACATGGTGATCCGCGTTGAGGATACAAACAAGTCATCCAAGACCACACCTCTCTCGACTAACAAGTGAATTAAACGTTCCTCAAAAAGAAAAAACGACCACCTTGTTCATTCGAGAGCCATAAGATGTTTTCATGTCCAGTCTGTTCACCGTCAGCCAAAAGAACCTGCACCACAGAATACTGTGGGGGGACCACGACTCTAGCCCCATGCCTAATTGACAGGGCAGACGAACCCTCACTAAGGAGGCTCAAAGAAAACCAATCAATTAACTTAAGTTCTGTTTCTTCAACTCACAAATCAATGAAAAACTTTTTTTTTTACCTTTCACCAAAAACAGTGTATTAAGAAAAAAGAAAATCCAAAATAGAAACACAGTCCAAACGTCCCAAATTCACTCAGCAGCTCCACGCACTTACCAACCACCTTCACCGCACTCGTTCACTCACACTCCCAGCATGCAGTGCAGTGAGGAGAGGAGAGGAATGTTCGCTCAATTTTTTTTTGCCATAGTTCTTGTGATGGGAGTGTGTGCCAGTGAGCTTTTGAGTTAGAATCTCTCAGTTAGTCGAAAGAGGAGAGATCAAAGTCCAGTTTCCTCACTTATCAGAGCTGCCTATCAGACACTATCCTCCAGCTACAAACACTCTGCTACGTCTCTCTTTTACTCTTTTTTTTTTATATATACGCAGGAAAGACATGAGAAACACTGTGAAACAGAACAGAGAGACAGAGTTATAGCAGGACCAGAAATAAGAAGGAAAAATGGTGTGCGAGCCTGATGGTGCGTCTGCGCTTTTGGTGAGAGTGTATGGGCTGCGAGCCGCAGCATCTGGGGTTGCCATTTGAGACTACGTCTGCTGGGTGCAGAGTCTGTGCCTGGCAATCTGCCAAGACATACCTCACACAGAAAACGAGCTGGAAAATAACACACACAGAGAAGTGCTGGGTCACACGCAAAATGGCAACAGGGGTTTAAATCAACTGTGGTAGTAAGAGAAAAAAAATGCAAAATTTTAGAAAAGTCATACAGATATACAGCCTATATTTGCACTATATCATTCTCTCACTGTGCAAAGGATAAATGAGCCAATCGCTGGATAGTGGTCCTCCCACAAGTTCAAAGAAATCAGGAGTATTATCCCGCCCCCATGTTGTGTACATGTGGGTGGCCGTCCACGCGCGGTTGGGGTGAGTGAGAAACATGAGCCAAACCGTGCTGTGCAGCTCTATGAATTGTCCCATCTAGCTGGCCAGTGGTCACCATAGCGCTGCTAGTCATTACTGTGTGGACACCCCTTTAGTAGGAAATTTGGCAACCTTCTTTATTCACACTTGTCCCTCTACACTGTATTGATGTCAAAAATCCTGTTTCCATTTTTTTGTTCTTTGTCTGAACCATAGGTGAGCATCTATTCAATCAGCTACTCCCTCCGTCCATCCATTAGGCTTGCTAGAATCTCCTTCTGTGTGGTCAGAGAGGAATAAAGCTGTTTTTCGTGTGCCTTTAACTCAGTTTTTCACTTACGGACATATGTGCATTTATAACTTGAAAACACACACATACAAAAACGAAATTCCCCTCATAAATTCCGCTTTTCTTACCCACCCTAACCTTCTGCCTCCATCTATTTTTCCTCTCTCAATTGTTAAATGACTGTCTGTCTCACCCCTCTGCACCTCCTCTCCCCTCCCGCAGTCTGAGCACACCAAAGTGAAGTGTTGAAAGCAAAAACCCTATTGTTGTTGTCGTCAGAGCTGCTTGGAACTGGAAGCCTGTCATGAGGTCTCCACCACAATGGTCTTTGTAGTTGTCAGAGAGACTTAAACACTGTCTTTAGTGCTGTCACACAAAAATGCACACACACACAAGTGCACACAATCACTGTAATTGAGGCACAGCTCTGGACTCCTTCAGTTCACATCTGTATAGGGGGTGCGCGCATGATGGTGCAGTAATATTCTATTGGTCGCAGGAAAAGTGAGGACAGCGGTGCTAAAACAGCTCATTTTGTGGCTGTGCAGCCTTAAAGACGTGTTATAATGAGACATAACTAGTTATGGCAGCTCATTTTCTATGCTCTTCCGTACCACATGGACACAGTCAAACAGTCGCTTGCTCGCACAAACGTCTACACACACATACACACTCTAGTGGCCAAGGTTATCACTGAATAAAAGTACTGTATTCCAAGTCAGTGACAGGGGAGATGTATTTGCCCCGAATTGCTGTCTGCACCATCACTAATCTCTCATGCTGAATAAAAGGCTCGAAGCAACACACATGGGACGCTCACACACATGCATTTAAACAGACGCACACACACACACAGACACACCTGTCAGAGACCACAATGGCAACCCCCGCAGGGAAACCCCATAATACCATGCACCAGGTCAGTTGGCCAGGAAAGTAGAAAGAAACAGATGGAGCAAGGAAAAAGGGATGATGGAGAGAGGCGCTCAGAGCAGAGGAAGGGTTGGGTGAGCAACAGGTAAGGGAGGGAGGGAGAGGCGCTGGGTGCCGAGTGGAAGCAGAGGAGGATGATAATTTGAGAGAAGGACAAAGATAGATTGTTACGAGAAGGGCCAAAGGGAAAATTAAAGTTTGAGAGAATGGAGGAGGTGCAGTAGAGTGAATGGAGGCAGTGAAAGGAGGTAAGAGAAAACGGGTGAGAGGGTAAGGGAAGGAGCAAGAGGTGAGGGGGGAGGGGTGTAAGAAGAAGATGAGGTCGTAGCCTTTGAGGCAGCTAATGAAGATGGTGAGAGGAGGGGGGAAAGCAGGAGGCGCTGGGTAGGAGAATGGCCCATCTGCTGCCCATCCCACTGGGACTTCACAATCACCTCCCTGGATCCTATTTCTCACTTATACAACCGTTAACAAGGAGAGAGAGGGAGAGAGGGAGAGAGAGAGAGAGAGAGAGAGAGAGTGTGTGTGTGTGTGTGTGTGTGTGTGTGTGTGTGTGTGTGTGTGTGTGTG
>JAVDPK010001948.1:51842-62331 GCA_034780415.1 Cichlasoma orientale
TGTGTGTGTGTGTGTGTGTGTGTGTGTGTGTGTGTGTGTGTGTGTGTGTGTGTGTGTGTGTGTGTGTGTGTTTTGAGCTAGACAGGAAAATCCCTAAACTCTCAAAATCCCCCAAAAAAAGGGGCTGTTGACACTGAAGAATTTGAAGTGTATAATTGGAGTTGTATTAATGTATCAAGCACCATAAACCAGAAAATAAATTAAAAACATGGTAATAAAACAAGCCTTCAGTCATCTGCGGTGCTTCATGTGCACAGCATCAGAAAAACTGCTTAAGTGCATCCTTATTAGTCTGGTTTCCTAAGACAAATGGTGGGTTTTCTGGGCAAACTGGTAAGCATGGTCATGAGTATGCATAATCAGCTGGCTAGCAGTTGGCAGATGACGCTGCGCTGTTCTGCAGCTGGAGCCGAGGATAAACTGTGAGCTAGATCTGAGTCTGGCTCCTGAGTTTTTATCCACATCCGTTTGTGTTGGCGCCGCTGCTCTGCCAATGCTGTGGTCTTCTTGAAATTAATATGGACCTTGAGTACTTGATGTTTTTTGCTGTGATATTTTTTGTCTTTACCCTCCACTCCCTCGCTTCTTCTCCAACCTTGCTTGCTGTTTTGTCGGTTTTCCACCGACAAAACAACATATTACATTGATCATTTGCTAGAGATTAATGCGCGGTTGCTCCTTTTGGTCAGTCTCACAGAGCATTAACTTTTTTTATAAATATAAAATTCCTTTAGAAACTTCTCTTTTCACTTTTAGTGCTGAAAATGAAAGCAGTAAGCAAGCCAACAACAGATGTAGTTAATTGTCCTTGTCTGTATCCATAAAGAGGTTCTTAATTGTTAATTGGTAATAGGCAGTGGTGTTTCTTATTTCTTTGTGCCCTCATACTGCCAAAAATATTCTCCTTACCTGTGCAGCCACCTTTTAAAGGCCGTAAAAGATAATGACAAAAAACATCACATAGCACTTTGCCAAGAAAAACATTTTCTGAGCACCATTTCTCCAAAGAGTTCCTCTAAGGAGAATTATCTAGCTATGCAAACAGCACTTCATGAGGTTTTCCATATACTGTACTGAGAGGTAGCTGCTGGTGAGACATATTTAAGAGGAAAGATAGCTCCTTCAAAAAAAATAAGTCAAATGAAATAAAAACACTTAAAAGCATATTAAGGCCATATAACTGCCCAGCATCTCAAAGTATAGTATTTACTTGCTTGCTGTAAAATACAAGTCCATGTCTGCCTTTATGGGCTCTTTTCTTTTCAAAAGTTTAATGAGCAGTTTGAGAGTTTGGAGGCCAGGGGCTAAATATCACTGCTCTTTGTCAGTGTACGCTCCTGCTATCACATCCTAAATCTTCTTAACTGGACAATTTAGATATAAAACAAGAAGAAGCGGGTAGTGGACATGTTGACAGGTAATTTTCTTCAGGATCAAAAATCTTATGACAGACGTTTCAACATACTAAGACACTGATTGAAGTCAAAATTAAAGCAGACAGCATCTCTTTGTCTGCAACAGCATACATGTTATTTGTTCTGTAAATCACTTGTTCTGCATTCTGCTTTGAAATATAATAAATATAATTCCATATAATTTTTTAATTCAATAATATAATTAAAGACTCTAGCTTTTTTTGTTAATTATTTGACATAATTTGGTTGGAGTAGCTGTCATGAGGCAGAGACCTGCTGGATGAAGGTGTAATAGTATTCACAGGCTAAAGATGTTGTGCCCTGCCCTCGAATATACGATTACCTGCTGTAGTCCCCTGAGTTAACTTAAAAACATGAACACACATCGTCTCCTACACCTTAGCTTGTTGAATGACTATTTTCAACCACAGACAGCCAATTAGCAAAGAATGATAAAGCCATTCTGACCTGTTTCCTCCCTACTTAGTTTTACAAAACTATCAGAAACAATCACAACAGTACGTGCATTTGGTATAGTTTGGCTGGTTCGGGTCAGTATGCCCTGTGAGCCAAATTATTTTTATTTACATGGACGCAACTAAGCTGCACCTAAGCTGAATAAAAAGAAGAAAAATCGTTGGCACTGTTCTTCGTCAGAAAAATACAGCATTGTTTTTTGGTTTTTTTTACAAATGAAGGGCAAGGTTAGGAGACTAGAAAAGTCTGTGTTCAGATAATGTTTTTAAATGAAGAGTTTGCAAATCTTATTTGTAGCCTTATTGTCACTATCCTGCTGGTGCATTTCTGTCACTTTATAGCACTTTAGCTTTTAATCAGCAATAAAAATGTTTGGTCAGCCCAGCTTAACCTGCAGGAGGTGGTGAAGGTTTGTGTAATGTGTTTTACCAGCACAGAGGAAATAAATTCATGAGGAGCGGGGAGAAAACCGACTGTCACCGATGATAAGCTGTGTTGACAAAGACAGAAACCTTTGCATAGCTTGCTCTGTGGAATTTCCAAAGCTGAACTTCCACACTGCTAGCTTTAATTATTTATTTAAGTTAATTACGAAAATGTTGCGCTTGTTTTAATGGACTTTTTTTTTTGTTTGTTTTTATTTAATTTATATTTGGAAGTAAACAGCTCAGTGTCTTTTCTAATTGACAGCATGCCGCATTAAAGTGCTGTAACTTTTGCTGTAGAAATAATGGCCAATTAGACATTTGAATAGTTTTCATGTTTTGAAAACAAATGAAAATAAAAACATTATGCATTTGCTTCTCCTGCTGTACCCAAAAACATAACAAACCATGACTCCAAAACAAAGGTTCATACCGAAATATGAAATTGGTTTTCATTTATACCCCTCCTCTTAAAAATCCTTTTAACAAACACACTCTAACATTATTTAGGCTGCAAACAGGAATGACTAAATGTGAGTTCAGTTGGATTTTAATACATAACTAAACTAAAGCAATCTTTTGAAAGGTTGTTTATATTATCTTTTTTGCCTTTATTGTTATTATTATTATTATTATTATTATTATTATCAGCACTGCAAAGAAACATTGCGCTTATCTCGAGTGCAAGTTCGCCACAAATGCATGCACCACTCAGGTTATTATCAAATAAATAAATAAATAATGCAAAAACATTAAAATTGCATTATTTAGGAATTAAAATGTACACCAGAATCTGGCAGGTAAATCTGTTATTATTGCTGGAGTTAGTGGTGACAATTAGCTATTATTATTAGCACATGCCCATGCTACACCACTGTTTGGTCTGTTTGTGCTGCTGGCACACTGATATACATAATCCCACTGAGAAAATGTGTTTACATGTATGTATAATTAAGGAACCATGTCAACCATCCACTGTCTAAAAATGCAGGTGTTCTACTACACTCGTCAGCTCCACTATACAGTATAAATGTCCTTTTAGTCTATTGCTAAATTAAAATGATTACGCACACTTATAAGGTGTTATTATACCCAAGCCACGCCCCCAAAGCAGTAAACCTAGGAGAAAGATGTCTGTGCGCCACTTTTGATGCTCAAATATCAACTTTGTACATCGTTGAACAATCCAGGACATGTCAGGGTGTCCTCTTGTTAAGAGAAGAACCCATCCCCTTTACTTGTCCATAGAAAATAAGCCCTTCTTCAACCATTAATGCTGTATTACTTTTGAGCTCTCATTGAAATGCCACATTAGCGTGAATGCTAGACATAAACATAAAAGTTTTTAAAAGGAAACGCATTAGTGTGGATGCACCCGGAAAAACATAAAAGAGAACTGTTACACCCCAAATAGCCAGTGGCACTGGGACCAAAACAAAGTTATTTTCCACATGAATGGCTAAATCAGAATATAATGTATAACACAAAGAGTAGGTGCATAAAATACCCCCCTTGAATAGACGCCTTTCACGAACACCTGCAATGACAGAGCTCGTGACATGGCATGTCCCACCAAAAATACATCCCTGCCACCCTGAATTTCGCTGTCCTACCCCAGCACCCCAAATGAAAACCAAATGAAATATAATGAATAAAGTTGCCTTTAAAAGCTTGTTTATCTGCTGAGCAACTAACTGGTGCAGGACACAAACATGCACAAACAAACATCGCTTCACTCTCACTACATCCCTCAGTTTCTTCCCCCCTCTCTCCTTCTCTCTTTCTAATGAGGCATAAAGTGAAAAACTCTGCACCCATCACAGAAGTAAACACATATTTTCTCCTTTTTGCACTCCAGCACTGCACGGAAAAATAAAACTCTCTAGCAGCTTCCCACCATCTTGTCTGGAAGCATTTTCTCTCCTTTGCTTTCTTTTCTTTATGTTATAGCCTCATTTCTCTGCCTTTGATAGCTCAGACAGACAGAAGGAGTGACAATGCCATTAGACAGTGTCAGCATCGTGACATCTTCCTCATGCCATGCAACACACACTGCTGCACATGCAGACCGGCACGCACACCACCGCATCAAATTCCCCAAACCACAATTTTCCTGGAGCCCAAGAAAAGCATGAGGTCGTCGAGCACAGAGCAGTTTTTTCCCTAAAGGAATGTGAGCAGCCTGTTTGTTGGGCTGTGTATGTGTGATGGTTAGTGCTACAGTGTAGTGCGATAACACGCAAGTGAGCGGGGCTGAGAAAAGGACCAGTCTAAGCAGCACTCTGTATGGGAGCTGAAAAAATGTTTGACATTACAACACGAATGCACACACAAACTACGCAACAGTCACGGAAAAAGCTCCGGCAGCGTGCAAAAATTCTGCCGATGAAACACTGGAGAGACGTTAAAAGAGTATATATGAGACAGATTGTGATGGGTGAGGTTGTGGGGGTGAGGGGAAGGTGGAGGCATGAAAGCATGAAATAAGGAAGGGAGGTGGAGAAAGTGCCTTGCTGTCATTGAAACAAATGTAAATACCATGCACAGCACTCATGCTATACTGCACATGGAGGAACAACAAGCAGAACAAACTGCTATTTCCACGTGCATGTATGTGAGTATACAGAAGTGTGTCTGCATACCAGCGAGCGTGTGCATCTGTGCATTGCCATAATATATTGCTTATCGCACTGAATTATGCTGACTTGCAGCTCTTAGGAAGTTTAACACATTCAAACCAACAGGGAGCCATTTCTGCTATTCAATAGTCTGTCTATGGCTGTATTGTCTGCTCCTCTGTGTGTGTGGGAGTATGCAATGTGTGTGTAAAGCTATCAAACAAGCGTAAGGGTGGGAAAAAGAAGTAGATAGTGGAATAAAATGGAGGACAGATGTAGAGGATGTAGGCAGTAATAACGGGACAAAGCAAATGATGGAGATGATGGGCAGAAACAACTTGACAACAATGGGCTAGTCTGTCAATGAGGTGGTATTGATGACAGCTTTCTGTCAGCAGAGATGGCATGAGATATGATGTGATGTGATGGCAGACAGGTTTTGGGTCTGCATCATGCTGATCTCACCACCACATGTAAACAACTGCACTCACACACACACACACACACACACACACACACATTTATATATGTAGTCCCCCATTTTCAGAGGTTCAAAAGTAATTGGACAAGCTAACATAATTTTAAATATAAGGACTGACTTAATACTGGATAAGACTGGACAGAAATCCTCTGCAGTCAATGACTGCCTGAAGTCTAGAAACTGTGGACGTTACCAAAGGCTGTGTTTCCTCCCTTGAGGTGCTCTGCCAGGCTTTTACTGCAGCCACCTTCAGCTGCTGCTTGTTCGCGAGTCTTTCTGCATTTAGTTGTAGCTTCAGTAACTTTAAAAAAGGGCATGTTCTATTGGGTTCGGATCAGGTGAATGACTTTGCTACTGAACAATATCCACATTTTCTTGGGTTGCTTTAGCACTTTGCTTTGGCTCATTATCCATTTGTACCATGAAGTGCTGTCCAATCAGTTTTGCAGCATTTGGCTGAACCTGAGAAGAGAGTGCAGCCCTGAACACTTCACAGTTCAAGCTGCTACTTCTATCAGCAGCAACATCCTTCAACAAATACCAGTGACTTGACTTGATCAGTGATTAGGAAGTTGGTTCAACTGGCAGTCATACATACCAGTGCTAAAACACTGCCCTGAACCCAGATAATGTGGTATGCTTTGGAGCTGTTTCTCTCTTTCTCCATAGTTTCTCTATTGTGGTACAAGTTAATACAAGTTTCATCTGTCCAAAGATTTTTTTTCCAGAACTGTGCAGATTCTGTATTTCAATTTATGAAGGCGCCTCTTGATTGTAGACTTTGACAATGGTACACCTACTTCCTCCACAGTATTCTTGACTAAATTAAATTTTGTTATTTTTGTTTTTCTTAACCAAAAAAATAATTCTGTGATCATCCACTTCATGTTGTCTTCTGTAGTCTTTGAGCTGGCCAGTGCATTTCACTGATTGTTGATGTGTCTACTCCTTTTTGGAATCACCTCCAAAATCACCTTATCTGCTTAATTTGTCATCCAATAACAAGGGATCAGGATACACTTGGGCATGAAAAACCTTGGCAGTCAACTGTCAAATTGCTTTAAAGCCTCTGAAAATGGGGGGCTATCTATGAAATGACTGTAATTCCTAAACAGTTAAGTTTTGTTAAAACCCATGAGTTAAAGCTTAAAGTCTGCACTACAATCACATGATTGAACATCAAGATCCACCACTAAAGAACACGCAGCATTATGCATTCAAAAATGCACGTGTGTTACTGAATACAAGCATGTGTATGCTTTTCATTTTGAAGACCACAAGTGTGGCGTATTAACGTATGTGTGAGGTGTGCTCATGTTTCTAACAAGCTAAAGACATGGAGAGAAAGTGGGAGCTATGCAAATCATTGAAAGGTCTCACATGTATATGCATACTAATAAATTGGTGGTCAAAAGTGTCCAGCATGTTATGGATGAAGGAGGCAATGCAGCTAATTTTGCATGAGATTAGTAGATGAAGCCTGTTGACTGAGATATATAAAAATGCCAATCCGTTACAGCAACATACACATGCAAATATACACCCATTAAAACACACACACACAGTTTAAGTTGAAGAGTGTCATCTACTTGTCAGAAGCTACTTCATGATGTAATGATAGGTTAGAGAAAGGAAAGTGCAAATGGTGGGTCTGAAAGAGAGAAATGCCAGAGAAAAGGTAGGGAGGGGCTTGTTGGTGCTTTGAGTCTTTTCTTAGTAAAAGCACTCTGAGGAGTTGGGAGAATGAACCAGGGAGCCTGCAGGTGAATTTGAATGTGTACCTTTGCACTTTGGTGGCAGTGTGAAGTCCCTGCCTGTGCTATGAATCATTGAGGTTAGAGGTCATTACTAAGAGATAGAGCAGAAGCATACGTGCTAAAATGACCACTCTGATTTTAAATCATTAAGGTTAAAGAAATGGACTCCAGTGGTCACAAAGTGTTAAAATGACCAAAGGACTGCTTCTCCCTTTTCTTCTTTGAATCTCCATTTTATTTACTTTTATAAAATAAAAAAAAAACTGCTCCTTTGCATTCTTTTCTGTCAGGTGTGAACCAGCTTTCTAAAGCTACTATTTTGGTTTGACAGAAGCACTTTAGCTTTCAGTTCAACAGAGCTGGGAAACGGGAAAGAAAATTGATGAGCAGATATGGAAGGTAAAGAAACAGACCTAAAAAGAAGCAGTCAAAGGATGAAAAGAATAAGTTCAGTCAGTTCAGTTAAATTTGTGAAAATGAGTGCATCTTTCTTTTCTTAGAAACAACGATGCTTCAAACTGCTGTCTATGATATCATCAAAAGGCAAAGCCTAGAGATGCTTCATTGAGAGTAAATAAAAGGCCAGGCATTTCGGATGATGGGAAAGCACTGAGGGTGATCCTTTGCAGATGCGGGCACATTTTCTTGATAAGAGCTCTTGAGAAGCATAAACAAACATTCAGCAGGCTTACATAGTCTCTCTGTGATACATTTCACTTAGGGGAGAAAGGAAAGGCATTTGAATGACAGTGACACTTTGAATAATTCAATGCTTCTGTACACTGTAGCTTCAAAAATGTCTCGTAGTAGATGTTCCCATTGTAATACATTAATAGCTGCTGATTTATGTTGTAAGGCCTTCTAACTGCCTTTACTAAAGCATGACACAAGCTGCAACACCAAAGACTTCTCAGACCACAACCACCTTCAAGCTCATCCTTCATTTTTACATCAGCTATGGTACACACCTGCAATCTACCAAAGATGGATGTAGCTTCGAGATCTGAGGAGTGAAGCAGGGATCTAGACAGAAAAAAATTCAGCCCACTGCATTGGGTGGGTAGCATTAGCAAGGTAATGCTAATTAGTTTGCTAATTCTAATTGGCTTGCTAATGTTAAATGCTAAATGGCGTGCCCGCTTGTTAATTGAGTGATGGTGAACAGTTAGGCCTGAACCAGAAATCACCTCTGAAGCCTACACAATCCTTCGTCCATCGACCTGACGTGTAGTTCTTTCTGCATATAAACCAGAAGCGTTACGCTCACATATCATGCATTCAACGTGTCCCAGTGCGCCATTTCCTTCCACTAATGGGTTTGCAGATATCACGTAAAAAGTGTACACAACAAAAAAAAATTATAAACCAGGTGTTTTATCGATCCGATCAGCTGCTAACAGCACTTCCTGTGTTCCAATATCCGTCATCACGTTGTCAGCATGAACTATCAAGTTTTTAAGGCAAGCCACTAACTGCGACAATGGTAAGTAACATCATTTTGCTGGGAACTGAATTTTTCCTCCAAGGCCTCTCGCAGCTCCTGGGATTTTATGTTTAATAGGAAGCCCGAAATTGTCCTTTGAACTCCCTTTTTGCACGCCCGCTTGCTAATTGCAGTGATAGCGAAGAATTATGATAGCGAATCGGTGAAATTCTCAGCCCAGCGCAAGACGATCTCAGCATGGCGCAACACTGAGCGATCAACTGCTAGCTAGAACTCTTTGAAGGAAATGCCGAAGTGGCTTTAACAGGCATTCTTTGTAATGGCCACCAGGGGGTGACTCTTATAGTTGCAAAAACACTGGCATAGAAGTCTGTGCGAAAACAGCCCACGTCTGGTTAAAGTGGGGCGGAACAATCCTGAATGGTGGTCTAGCACCTTCAGTTAATGAGTAATTAAATCTGACAGGGAGGTTAATGCATGTTATTACTGAATGAGTTCATTTTTCGTGTGCTGCAGCCTGGGGTTGCTTTCAGTGACAGCAGGAGATGCTTGCTCAGCAATAACAAAATAATGATATGCCACGATCATGTATTGCTGAATTATGTTTTTGTAAAATGTCTTGCAAAACTAATTTAATTACACTAATTTTGTGTTATTCAAAGGCTGCATGAAAATACAAGGTGGCTTAGTGCAGGCTAAACTGGTTAGTGTGGGTTCATTTTATTGTGATAAAGTTTGCAGTGATGCACTACGCTGGACTGGTTACATTCAGAGTACTGTTACTAGGTTACATCAAGGGTAGCAGACATCAACTTATATTTAAGGTGATGACGCCGATGAGATTCAAAAAGCACACAAAGACAACAGCTTTGTAATACTGGAAATATTCCTGCAGTGCAACTCACTGTATACATCATCCACTATTCATTTCACAGCAGATGCTGCTGCACACGTCACTTTACTCATCCTGCTGTTCCTTTGCACAATATTGTTATAATATTGCATAATTATTGTTGTTACTTATTCTTTTGAACATCTGTAGAGCTGCAAACCAAATTTCATTGCACTGAATAATATATGTATGGCAATGACAATAAAGCTATATTTTATTCTATTTTATTATACATTTTATACTAGCTTTTTAGGCTATATGGGTTAGAAATTTAGCTCACGTAGCATCTGCTGGTATCTTGTTGAATTCAGCTGGCTGCGAACACCAAAGTAGCAGCATCACAGTTTGTACACAAAGAAAAATCTACTGAAGCTCACAAAAAAAATTATTATGTGACTTATTTCTAGGTAATTTCTAAAGAATTCTTTTCACCACACTACGCTGCTATGACCAATTTTAAGATTCCCCCACCTGCCAAATCCCCGTCTGTGACGGCAGTGGCTCACTTCCAGTCGTAGTAAATACAACATTAAGTCCAATCTGTAACTTATGGTCATTCTAAAAGTCACAAAGGAGGACTATCCAAGGATACACTTACTGGCTAATGGACTTGTCAATTATAAGTTGTTAGCCAGTGAACATGCGGTTTCACCATCAGACCCACCCCTCGATCATCACATTACATTTCAAAACACCGACGGGACGGGAAAACGCACTCAGCTCGAGGCTTCATAACAGAACTTCACAAACCAGTGGGTGACGTCATGGACGTCCATCTTTTTTATACTGTCTATGATGGAAATTTGGCCTCATGCTTCAGGCCTCCTTTCAATTTGACTCAAAGCCGCCTTTGTGGTAGTTCCAGCTACAGTAGATATCTCCAGGCATACATTTTTTGTGATGACGGGCACACACACACACACACACACACACACACACACACACACACACACACACACACACACACACACACACACACA
>JAVDPK010001948.1:73879-88132 GCA_034780415.1 Cichlasoma orientale
ACACACACACACACACACACACACACACACACACACACACACACACACACACACACACACACACTCAATTTCACCCGAAGTGTGCTGGACTCCTTGGTAAAGAACAAACAAATGCTGCATGGTTTGAATAAACAAATTAAAATGATTGCAGGGTGGACCTGGAGTAGATACAACACTTAGCTAATTACCCTGTCTGTGTCTGGCTTTAGTTAGACCTTCTCTGAAATAAACACAAACCCAGATACATTTTTTTAATCCCTCTAAACAACAAAGGCTTGCATAAAGTGTCCCTTAAAGGCATGAGAATAAGGTAAAACTGAAACAAATAATGCAAGAAGACATACAAGTGCAAACATTACGCTTTTTGCCACTATACAGGTGTTCATAGAGAAGAAAGAGAGAGCAGCTCTACCTCAGCACTCGCCTTTTAAAGAAAAGCTTTATATACACCTGCCTTCCTTCTGAAGCAGTTTTTTTTTTTAAAGAGGCCTAGGGAATAAAAACAGGCTGAATACAATTCAATTCAGCACCTGACAAAAACAACACACGCAGACATGAACATGCACGCACACCCCACACAATCCATCTCACACACAGTCAAGAAATAGCTCCCAATCACATACCTCTCCACTGATTTGATGCAGAGAAAAAGCAATTTATTAAGCCGCCTCTTAGGAGCTAGACTCAAACTAAACTGCTACGCTGGCCTACTTAGACGAACACACACACACACACACACACACACACACACACACACACAAAATAAGAGGAGCGAAAGTCCCTTACTTCTTACCAATACACTCATTTACACTTTCATAGAAATACAGACTCCAATAAGGCATAAAAAGCTCCCAGAAGAGCATCATCAGTAATCTAGCTACTAATGGAACTTGCAGTCCATTACGTGATATGATTTAACGTGACACTAACAACTAATTCCTGACCCTTTAAACGTAGACCAGCTGGCCCACCTTTGGCTCTGTTCCTACAGCCATGAGGAGATGCAGCCAGTTCCTCATGACAAATTCTAAACCTTCCTCTGAACTCTTCTTTCATCCTTTCTAAACAATTTAGAAAGCACATCCAATGGCCAGAGAAGAGGACTTAGAAATTAGCCTGGTTCTAATGAAGCCAATGTGTGCATCTCTGGTGTGTACCAATATGTTAATTTAGGGATTAAATTGAAAGCCGGTGAAAGAAACTGTGAGCAAGTGCGTGTGCGAAGGTGTGAATGTGAGAGACACAGTGGGAAGGAAAGCCAGATTGTGACGAAAGCAGTCAAGCAAAAAGACAAAAGCCCAAATCTGGTCTGATCCTCCTGTATTAGCTTGAAATACTGCACAGGATCTTATTAATACACATACACACAGCTCAGCACATAACTAGAACAAACAAACAGCCTTCATGGAGAGTCCTGTAGTCTGATATCATGTTGGATTCATTAGTCGAGTCATGCAACCGGCACAAAATCCTGTAGCAATTAACATCTGACACACACAGCTGACCAAATTATACATACATGCCTGTACGGAAACAAACGTTTTCACTCAGCATCAGTATATAAAGACTCCGACACACTCACAGAAAGAAACTTCAAATTTCATTCCACTAATACAGTCTCAGTATTTACAACCTGCCTGAGAAACATGGCCCTGCTTAATTAGATTAAACAAGAGAGTGTGCGCCTGTTCGGCGTGCGTGTGTGTACGTGTGCTCGTTTACATGTGTGGAACAACAGGTGAGGCAGGGAGACAGCTCTAGACAGAAGGGGACAGACGGAGAGAGAGAGATGAGGAAAGAGAGAGACTAGACCTTCATTCTGTATTCAGGGAGGTGGTGTAAATCGTTAGCTAAATAAATTAGAGCCTTGCGGCTGTGGATATCACACTGCCATATGTCAGAGAGAGAGAGAGAAAGCGAGAGAGAGAGAGGAAAAGGAAGAGAGCAGAAACACTGGTGGAAAGGAAGAGAGAAAAATCTGTTTGCTGCAGCGAGTGTGAATAAATACATACGAATAGCAACAGAAACAGATGTGGCCCCAGCTAAGAGAAAGTGTTGGGATGGAAGAGAAGGAGGGGAAGGGGTGATGAGAGGACAGGACAGGAGCTAATCCGGTAGAGTTGAACTGAGACCAGAGTTAAGCACATATGAGCTTGTACTCTGCCCTGGGCCTTTGGTGCGCACACACTCACTCACACACACGCGCACACACAGAGAGAGAGAAGAAGAGAGAGATTAATAAATCAGTAAAAAGCATTTGGATCCATATAAAGTGGCTGTTGAGACACTGGATGATGTCATCAGTGACTTGGCTTAGGAGACTACAACTCTAAGTGTTAGAACTACAAAATCCTGGAGTCTTACACAGACTTAACCTACTACTTCACAGACCTTAGAAAGCCTTTCCACATTTAAGCGGCCACTTAACTGATTTCGCGAAGACACTCCGTGTTTATCCAACATAGGAATTTTACATTTGGATGAATTTTGGGATAGTGTGAAGAAATTCACTTACAGTCAAACATGAGCCATAACATGGATATTCACATCATAGTTTAAGAATTAACAGTATCTAGTTCAACAGCCAGGCTCGATAACTGAGGCCTCCGCCCGACACGCACTGCATCAGAGCCCTACAGCGCCTCCTGTGGGTGGTGGGCCTACCGAAGGGCGGGACAATATCTCATCACCTGGCCGGGCCCCAGAGCTAAGGCCCAGCCACCAGGCGTTCTCCCTTGAGCGCCCTCCCCAGGCCTGGCTCCAGGTTGGTAACCCTATCCCAGGCAGGGTAAACTGTTCCTTTGATCTTCCTCTCATAAGGGTCATTGCAATCACTCAACACTGCGTCCCTACCCTCACTTATAGTCAGGAGCTTTGGGTAGTGACCAAAAGAACAAAATCGTGGACACAAGCGGTGGAAATGAGCCATCTCCAAAGGGTGGCTGGCCTCTTCCTTAGAGGTACGGTGAAGAGTGCAATCATTTGAGAGGAGCTCAGAGTAGAGCCACTGGTGGCAGTGAAGATGAAGATTTGGGCTTGGAGGGGGTGACCAGGGTGAGATGGAAATGGGTTGCACAAATAAGGGTCTGAATGGCAGAAGAGCACTGAGATTTAAAGCACACAGAACAGAGGCTGACTGGGTCGCAGAAAGCAAGCAAGAAAATGACTGGACCAGAGTAATGATGTCAGTATTGAGTGACAGCATGGGAAAGAGGAAGTGGTGTAAAGAACAGACAGGTTAACAATTACAGAACTTCCTAACTGAACTTACACATAAGCTTCATTTGTACAAATAGCTGCTATATACGAACATTAGCTTAAACCCCTTAAGCACAATTCATTGTAGCATGTTGATGTCCATTTGAACAGTTATTTGTTTACACAGAGTGAAGGATTCTGGGTATGCAACCTACACAGACATGCTTGCGTGCATTCTTCCCAAAAAAAAAACACAGAGTGGCCCGACGGTGGTGACAATAATGGTTGAAAACCTCACCTGAGCAGGGAAGGGAGCCAAGAGGGGAGGTCACCATGATGGGGTGAAAACATCAAAGATCAAAAAAGAAGCACAAACTGAGAGGACACACCCAGTTTCACTTCACCACAAAGAAGCTCTTTGTGTGTTTCAACCTTCTCCATAGCAGGCTGAAGGACCATAGACACATGTTTCTCATATTTGATACTGCTGCCTGGTGACAGTACACAGCCTCAACACATAGACGATGGTCTGCAAAGCTGTCCACAGGCTCTGCATAAAACCAACGCACAATAATGCTGGTTGCTTTACTAACGTCTCATTACATGCTTGCAGTTAATAACTTATTCACAGAGTTGTGTCTCTCATACTGACAGCATTAAGAATGTTACACTAACTTATCTGTCATGGTGTTGGGTTTATTAATATCCTTATTTGTGCCTCTCAGTTTAATGAAGCTTATGCGTGAGTTCGATGAGGAAGCTCTGTAATCACTCATCTGCTTTCCCGGGTGTTCAGCTGCGAGTTTATTCTTCACGTCACTTCCATTTTCGCATGCTATCAAACTCAAAGTTGTCATCATTGTTCTGGCCCAATCATCTTTCTGCTCGTCTTCTTCAAGCCTATCAGCCTCCACTCTGCGTACTTTAAATCTCACCGCTTTCCTGTCATTCGCCCTTGCAGACTCATTCGTGCAACCCACCTCCTCCCCAACTCCACCTTACCCAAGTCACTCAGTGCTCCATCCAAGCCTCCAACTTCATCTTCACCACTGCCAGGGGTCCTGCCGGATTCATGCCGCTGCATGGCGCATTCTGTCATTATGGGCCATCATAGACTAATCGCCAAACAGCTTAATTAAATTCTGTTTATCAATAAATAATGTTCAATTCCTCCCAATGAGCTCTCCGTATTGAACTACTTTCCCCCCGTGTCCGTCTTCCTCTGCTCTTCTCTTCCTTCTCAGTTGGAGCCTCACCCTGCATTATTTTGGTATTCGATTTTCCTTGTGCATCTCCTGTAGTTTTACTTCCTGTCTTCGTCTTCCTGCCTTTTCAGTGTCCTAACTGTTTCCACCTGTGTCTTGTTATCAATTATCCCCGAGTGTATAAATAATCTTCTTCTGGTTTGGTCAGAATGTTTAACTCTTCTTTTAAAGTGTTCCTCCTTTTGCTCCTTAGCCTTTGTTCTTTGTGCCTGATTTCGTGTTTGAGATTCTTGTTTAAGACACTGTGACTCTATTTTTCTCATAAGTTTTCACCTGCTCCAATTAAAGCTTGCTTTGTGTTGTTTATACCTGCCTTGTGTGCTCTGTATTTGGGTCCAAAAGCTGCAACAAAAATATAATCAGATTTAAATGCACGTTATCTCTGCTGGAAAAAGTCAACAATCCTTGCTCCTGCTTGCTTTAATAGAGACAGCGTGCACAGTAATGATAAGCCATTTACAGATATGTCCATTTTCATATTGCGTGTGATTGCAAGAGAGAGAGTGATTGCGATGTATGCAGCACTACACAGAAAGAAGCTTTTACTGATTTTAAATAGTAAACAACAGAAAATCAATTTCCAGTGGTCAGCGCTGTTAATGTGTCAGACCACCACAAATGTGTTTTTGGGGAAACACTTTGTGTCCAACCAAAGTAAACTCTATTGGTGGAAAACACTGAACTGAAAAGCTGCTCATGTAACATTAAAACACTGAAAATACCTGACTGTAGGGGTGAGCCTCACCTACGGTATGTGCGTCATACTCAGCAAGGCTTTGAGGGAAAATTGTCCTGACTTTATTACTGAATTTAGACATAACGTCTCAATTCTCTTTTAAAATGTCGTTAAATCAAATTCAGAAAATGTAGGGGAAATGAAGTTTGAACTGGCCATCATATCGTCAAAATTACATAAAATAATAATCCAGGCAATAACTTCGCACTCCTGCAGGAAAACATTTTTCTGTTTTCTCGGGACACTTGCAGGCAAATTAATCACCATGCACGCAAATGCATTCACAACGCTTCTTTGTTGAGGTTACGGCACTTTTACTCTGCATTTCTTACCTTGACTTCCCTTATTTTCATTCTGCGTCTGTATTAACTACAAGGACACCACAATCAAGCAGACACGCATACGCTGACGCTCTCAGACACACTAACAGCAGCGCAGCACTCTAGAGGGGATTAAACAGCTTAGACATTGATTAGACACACCTGAACCCAGGAGGGAAGGAGGGACTGACAGCAGAGGAGGCGAAAGAAGAGGAAACAGAGGGTGGCGGATGATTTGGGAGTATGTGAGGCGTCTAAAAGCATGTTGGAAAATGAGAGAACAGAGGAAAGGGTGGAGGAAACAGGCGTTGTCAGGGGGTTTGGGGTGGATGGGATGTCAGGGTGTAAATGTCTCAGAACATGTCCTGTAGGATGGAGTGAGAGGATGAAAGGGAGTGGGGTGCAAATGCTGTCTGCACACACTGCCAAAGAGGTTTTAACACTCCTGTTTGTGGCCAAGGTGTGAAGACATGCACTCTCATAGATATTCCCCTCTCCCAATACATACACCCTCACAAGCCAAACCTCAGAATAGACCCTTTCTATAACAATCAAAATTCTACCCACAAACCATACGTACATGAAAAGACCAGAATACAGCCTGAAGTGAATGATGCATATCCGTGTCTATTTATAAAGTCCTGCTGCCTACACTGGATTGCAACACAAAGCAGCGTTCTCCCTCTGCTTTTAGATCTCTTGACTCTTCTATCATCCACTTGCTCTTGCGTGAAAATAGGGAAAAGTTTTAAATGAAACCAACTTTGTACTTCCTTCTCTCTCCTTAAAACATGTTGTGGAATACAATTTTCAGTATGGTAAGATGGAAGAGGTCAAATAGAAAGTGCAGGCTGAGGGTTTATTCAGTCCATCTTTCAAGAAAATCTGGAATAAAAATCTCAAGAAATAATAGCCTTCCTATTATGAAATTAATGGCTCTGCAGGAAACGCAAAGTTCTCCATGTATTATTCCTTTTCGATGGGGAAAAAAAACATTGGAAAGTTTCATTCGATATTCTTTCCTGTCTTCTGCTGCTTCTCTTTTCACACTTTCCTGTGAGACTTCTTTAAAATTGCGGCGAGAAGACATGATCAACAGTTTCCTTTTTTCCTGTTATAACAACTGCTTGATGTATCACTAATTATGCAGAGACACACAAACACACATATCCACACGTACCCAGAGAGAGACAGCAGAGTAATATTAAGATTATACAGTCCGACATAAATGGGCCAAAATGAATTAATTCTTTATAGATACCCCAACTGCGAGCAGCTGGTAAACACTGCAAAGTCACTGAGATGTACTTAAAAAATAAACATAAATATTTGTTCACTTGGGGCGTAATCACACATTCATACACAAACAGAAACAAACATGCTACCATGGCCTAACTAGTTTAAGCATATTTACAGTCGGTCAGCTGCAAGGCCCCCATCTAGTTCTTCCTGCTTCTACCTCTTTATCAGGGAAAAAAAACTATGGCTAATGTACTTATAATCTGATTATATGATTATATAACCACTGCCGTTAATCTAACACACACTCTCTCAGCCTTTCTCTAGGATGATCAGTGATTTATGTCTTTAAAAGGAAGTATAAAACCAAAAGCAATGAGTGAAACGAACTGTGAGATTAAACTAACCCTCCTCCACGGCTTTCTTTCTCCCTCCTGCACTCTTTCCCCTCCTCTCTAAATTATCTGAGAGCTGTAATTAAAAAGTGCTCTCTGGTTCTTGCACTGTGCTAACAAGCAGGCCAAAATGCACACATGGATACACACAAATCCAGACTAAATTAAAGATAGTTAAAGCTCAACTAATCATCTGAGTCAGTGCCATAACGAGTGGTATGAGAGGAACACAATATTCTGCAATTCTGTAAAGTAAAACAAGGTGCTGTAATTAACTGTAGTAAATCTAGGAACCCCCACCTGGAGAGGAAAACAGGGCTTTCTCCCCGCTGTCTGCCTGTTATTTTTACCAGGTATGTTTAGCCAAAATGCCAACGATTCCAGTCGGGCGCACTAAAGACTAGCCACTCTACTTGTTCACAGCTGTTGGAAAGCACCTCATGCGAGCACACTTCTAACCCTGCCATACAACTGCAGAGCCCAAATCGCACCAATCCCTCTTTCTCCACAGCAACCCAGGTTGTCAGTGGTGGGTCATTTCAGCTGACATTGGAAATAATGGGTTTTCCCCCCTGTGCAGAAACCCATGAAATACTGCAGCAAATGCTGTACACAGATCACAAGTGCTCAAAAATGTACAGTTTACTATTCTTTGCTTATTCTTCTTTCAAAAGGATATTTGTGGCACGAAACAGAGTGGGACTTGACAGGCCTGTGCTGCAGTTAGAACGGCCTTTTACCCTCCCGGTCTCTGTGCCATTCATGTCACAGAAAACTATGAGCTCTCAACTCTGATCTTCAATACCAAGGCAGCATGTAAGATCCAAAGTGTTGCATGAATCCAAGCATATGGAAGGAAAAAATGAAGATGTGACAATCACAGTGGCATTGCTCCGGAAATGAGAAAGTGCAGCTCTGAGGTGCTTTTGTAGTGTGCATAAAGTGAGATTTACTATCATCCTTAAGTATAAAATCCACACTTCAACAAAAATCCTTACAGACCCTGTTTACTCACCCACAGATCAGAGCTGCTTTCTATTTCACCAGATAACTCTCTTCATGATTTAAGGTTATTACATGATTAGCCAGTACTAAAAATCAGAAAACCAGTTTTGGGGAGTGTCAGACATCAAAGAAATCATTCAGTCCTGAGAGATATCAAACTAACCAGATGCTGCTTCGCCCTCCTTAGCTACAGTCTAATCACGTATCAGTCAGCAGACCATGTCATACTGATCCACTGAACAAACAAACTGGGATCAAACACAAAGCAAAGCTCTTCATATTGCTGGTTATGCTGCATGTCTTCAGACTCACCTGTCAGATACAATTTCTAACACCTGTGTGGATTAGCCATTGTCCTATTGAGCATTTACTGTCCAGCAGAAAGAACCCTACCTGACTCACAGCCCCTGTAGAGGTACGTTAAAACGCAATTTTTCCAGCACCACCACTCAACCTTATTTATTTCCTTTCAAAGTTTCACAATGGTTTTGCTACATTGTCTTGTATGAGAGCAGACAATCCAATCCCAGGTTTAATTATAAGCATCAAGAGAGAACATTGTGCTATTATGATATCTCCATCATCAGAAACGTTAAGCTGCATTGCTGAGAACCCAAATTATTTCCTCTTGCACGGCTCACTCAAAAAATTACAAACTGTGAAACTGGCTGCTGAGTTTTTTTTTTCACCCAAAGCTTGCCCTGCTTAACAATAAGACTTAACAATAAGACCTGCCAAAGCTTATATGTCCAATCTAAAATTTTAGCAAATAAGGACTCTTGGCAAATACTCCCCACTGATCCTACTGGCCTAGTTTGTGTTTTTGTCTGTGGGTTGCTGTTGAGTGGGCAAAGGGGGGGGATTTACAGTATTAGAGCAGAAGTGGCACACTTATGACAGTCTTCTCTTAATCTTACCATTGTCTCTTCCTAATCAATTTGGGGATGGCAGAGCTCTTTTCTCATTTTTGACAAGCTGCAGAAAGACTGGAGTGGTCAATAAAAGTGGGTGGGCAGAGTAGGGGCCCGGGGTGCATCCAGTAAGTGCGCTCAACAACAATTAACCACAACATCAGCACAAACCAATTAAAAGTTTTAAAGAAAAGACAGTTTCAAGGATGAACATCTGCTCAAATGATAAATTCTTGCAACACATTTGGAACACCATTGTTTTTATTAAGATTCAGTACTAATTTGGCTTATGTATCCCGTGTGTATCTTTCTGTAATACCTAGATGCTTGTTCTCTGCTTTATAAAAGGTTAAGCTGCATTTGTTCAACAGCAAATCGCACGTGTTAATGTTGCATGTCAAATAAAACAACTCAGTATTCAGAAGTATGTACGTATTGCATCTCAAATAAAGTATTGTAACTTTTTGTTCAGACGAATGGCAACTGAGAAAGCAGTGACCCTTAATATCCAAACAACTGAACTCAAACATATATTAATAATATATATTTTCCCCCTTTTTTTTGTTTTTTTGTTTTATCAGCACCTTCAAGGATGTAAGTCACTTCTACTGCCAGAAGGTGGCCATAACACACCTAGGGGCTGTTTTGAAAAACAAAAATAAAAGGAAAAATGCCCTGATAACTACCACCGAGCAATAAAATGAGTGACACACAATGAGATTAGCTGCTGCAGAACAAACAAGAGAAACACCAAAGACGAGTACAGACGCTAAAAAACAAGGTCCAATGCAGGGATGTCACGATACCAGAAATTTTGTAATTGGTACCAGTACGAGTAGAATTACACAATGTGATACAAAACAAAATGATTATCCCTTATACTTAAACATAAACCCCTTTATGATGTGATGAAAGACCTTTTATTTAAAATGTTATATTATTATATTTTGTTGACACGACACAGCCTACAACATTACTCTGCAGTATAACATTACTTACATTGTTAGCTTAAGCATTTAAATAATGTTAGGAAATGCAAACATTTTAGATTGTGGAACAAAGTAATGACACACACAACTCTTGCTGCGTTTCTTATCAACGAGTTCAGGCGGCTACAGTAGGCCATTTTCGAAATGTAGTTTTTCCTGTGCTTTGTCATCTTCGTCTTCTTCAGCATATACGGATAGACTAAAACACTTCGAGGTCTATGCTGCCCCCTTCAGTTCCTGGAAGAACTGCTGCCTACAGTACCTACGGTATTTTAAAAAAAAGTAGAGCGGACATGTGCAGAAATGGATAGTGGATATAATGGACAAAGGGTGTTGAAAATGGCGCTGCCAGGCAGGAAGAAAAGAAGATTCATGGATGTGAAGGAGGACATGCAGAGAGTTGGCGTGACAGAGGAAAATGCTAATAATGCTAGGGATAGGATGAGATCGACTGGGCGACCCCTAAAGGGAGCAGCTGAAAGAAGAAGATCATTGTATTTTCAGAATTTTGATATCAAACGTATCGGTTCTGGTGGCATCTGTAATCCAGTGGAAACTCCACCACAAAAAGGTAGCATGTCATAAGTCTGCCACAACTATTTACAGTCCTTTGTGAGCAGGCTGGGGTGAGACACGCTCATCAAATAATGCTCAAACAGTGCCCATTAAAAAGCAAAATGCTCAACCCCTGTCCTCAGTAACAATAAAAAATTATGGGCAGATGCACACAAATATTCAGACCATGTAAAATTAAATTAAATATATGCATGCCTAATTCCAAATTGCCCACAGGTGTGAACGTGAGTGTGAATGATTGTCTCTATGTGTTAGCCCTGTGACAGACTGCTGACCTGTCCATGATAGGCTCCAGCCACTTGCAACCCCGAACTGGATAAGCAGAAGTCAGTGGATGGATGCATATCCATGCCTGAATGGAGCAGTGTTTAGGAAATGTTTAGTATTTTAGCCAATTAATTCACCAAGCTCTCTTATTAGAATGTTAATCATATAATATTAAGTGCAATGTACTTTTGTATCTGGGTCTTTGGATAAAAGTAAACATTTGAGACTATTGTTTGTGGGCCTGGAACAGAATAAAAGTTCCAGGCTGAGAAAAGTTAGAACAAGGCTTACACCAGCTTATAGAAATCTAATATCGGTCCTGCTGCTGTAGGTTTAAGGTTAGCCTGCTTTTTGTGTGTGTGCGTGCGTGCGTGCGTGCGTGCGTGCGTGCGTGCGTGTGTGTTCTCTCTGCAGAGGATCAAATACATTTATTGATGCAACCCATGCCTACACAAAAGAACAGTTGCAGCAAACGTCTGCACAAACGTGATCAGCGAAAGATAAAATCCACTCATGTGAGCACGTGCTCTCATACACTGGAGAGCTTACAGCTTTGAGAGTTTCATATTTTAGGCACACAACCTTCACGCTAATAAAAACACACAGCACAAGTGTTTCACCAATAATACCCTTATCAAATTATTGTAGATAAGTGAGGAAATAACATGCAGGAATTATGCAAAAAAATGACATTCTGACCACATGGTATGAGTTGCCACCAATGGGCTGTTGTGAGATCTGTGATTATAACCCAGAGCGCCAGGCTCCCAGGCTACTTGTGATTGGTGGATTGAAGCAGACTAATGAAAAGCGCAAAGAAAACGGAGACTTATTCTGGTCTGATTAATGTGTTTTCCTCAATGCCAATTAAACACTGATTACACAAATTAACAACTCTGGGCTACCATAATCACTAAGTGCTCACACAGGGCCTGGTGCTGATAGAATGGGCTACAAATACACACACAAACACACACATACACACAGCTGTAAGGCACCACACCCCATTTGTCCTTCTACCCTTGCCCAAATCCCTGTCAAATGCTGCCAGGCCTGGCAGTTGTTATAACCTAATGCTTTTAGCTGCATGTCGTCCAAGATAGAGTTACCGACCACATTCACCAACCACCCTCTCTTGTGACTCACTTGTTGGGTTTTTTTCTCTCAAACACACACAAAAGGAAAAAAAGACGTCACCCAAAGCCACGCAAGAGTGCACATACATTGGGCCTCACACAGACAGCTGGTGCCAAAGGGTACAGTTAGTGGATCCCCCCTCTGGGATGGGCTGCCACCCACTTTCCCTTGTATGGAGCCAGACAGAAAGGACATCAAGAAGGAAGATTAAAAGGGAGGAAATGGGGACAGGAGATGGGATGGGGGAGGCAAGTGACAGGACAAAAGAAAGAAGTGGGAGAAATTTTAAAAAATGCAAGTTTCTGCAAACTGAAAGTAATGTGAGACCACGGGGTTGGGGGGGGGGGGGGGGGGTTGACAATATGGAAAGCCACAGTCAGTCGAGAAACGGTAAGTGGGCATGAGGAACAGCAGGAGAGAGAGAGGGAAAATGAAAAGAGCTATTCAAAAGTCCTTAAAATTTGGAAATTACTGGAAGTGTAAACCACAAATGCTCTGGAACACACTGAACCTCTCTCACGTGTCACCACATTTTAGACAGATGCGTGTGTTTGTTCCTGACAGAAAAATTAATGTAGTTTCTATTGTGCTAACAGGAGAAAAATCACTGACCACTAAACTTGCATTTTGCTCGGTCAGCGCATAAACCTGTTTTTGGTTAGTGGGTGTTGTGTTCAGTTAGTTTTGTGTGTATGTGTGGCTACCTTTAAAAGCATGTGTGCAACACAATGCACTGTTTCAGCAGAATTGTGAAGCATAAAATTGAAAAACTAAAGAAATTAAACAGTTTTTCTTCATTCAAGTGTATCTATATACAGTCCTCTTAAACCCCTATGCATGTAGGCTGTGCTGTATACCTGTATTTGTGTGTCTGTATACCTTTGATAGCCCCTGTAATCTGCTACTGCTCACAGCTGGTTTATACATGAGTTATCTTCATTTTTGGGATGCATTAGCTCAGTATGTTGCTCCTTCCATTGAGTCTGTGCTACAGGAAAATATAAGAATCCAAACAAATGCAAATGAATAGAAAATACAACAAACAAAATGTATCCAGCCTTCCTCCTTCTCACTCACTATTCATTTATGATAATATAGGTTTGTGTCTAATGTCTGCTTTGCTTGTGTGAGTGTGAATTTGTGCTTGTGTGAAAAGACAAAAAGGACCAGCTGTTTCATTATACAAGCATAATACATCCATGATTCCAGCTAATTTGATTTAGAGCAGGCACGAACAGGACGGCCATTAGGTGAAAATAGAAAGAAGAAAACGGTGTGTGGAGGACAGAGATGTGCCCGATTAGTCAACTAGACTATTAAATGTTACTAACCTACTTAGCCAGCACCAAAAATACTAAAACTAAATAATTATTCATATCTTATTAATGTGCAGCAGTGGCTATTAACTGCTTTGTCTAAGCTGGTTCTGAAACTCAAGCAGATGACACATACCTACCTCTGTGTGCCCAAAGGTAGGCGTAAAACAGCAAGGTGGAAAGTAAGTCAGAGTGAATCTCAATGGTCAATGGTAACTGGACTGGTTCTTATTTAGCGCTTTTCTACTCCACTTTGAGCACTCAAAGCACTTTATGAACACACATTCATACAAGCCCTTCTTTCTACAGCTAACATTCACACACATTCATACTCGGACGGTTGCATCGGAGAGCAACTTGGGGTTCAGTATCTTGCCCAAGCCATGCAGACTGGAGCAGCCAACTTTCCAATTAGTCGGTGACCTGCTGTACCTCCTGAGCTACAGCCACCTCAGTCAATTAAGCATTTTGCAATATGCTAACATAAACTGTGATTTGTCACCTTTATCTGTTTTTCTCACTTCAGTCGTTTTAATTGCTGTAAAGCAGACTGACCAACAATAAAACCATAAATGTTGCATAACAAATTAAATTGTTTGTATTACAGTCTAGTCCAACTTAAGTGAAGGCAAGCATGTGTGGACTATTGTACTGTTACAGGTATTTTGAACATGAGGCAGGAGTCACCGGTACTGTGTGAGATAATAAGCTGTCACATATGAATCCACAGTTCGTCATGTGCATGCATCACAAGTTAACACACAAGTAGCACACAATCAAGTACATTTTGCCAAGAACTATACCTGAAAAGTAAATTCCAAGCCAAAAACAAACACACACACACACACACACACACACACACACACACACACACACACACACACACACACACACACACA
>JAVDPK010001948.1:89410-104657 GCA_034780415.1 Cichlasoma orientale
ATGTACCACCAGCAGATAGAAGAAGTGGCTGATATCGAAAAATCCTACCAATGGCTGTACAAAGCTGGACTGACAGACAGCACAGAGGCACTAATCATGGCACCACAGGAACAAGCTCTGAGCACAAGATCGATAGAGGCTGGGGTCTACCACACAAGGCAAGGCCCCAGGTGCAGGCTGTGCAGAGTTGCCCCTGAGACACTCCAGAGCATAACAGATTGTGCAAGATGCTAGCAGGCAAGGCATACATGGAACACCATAACCAAGCGGCTGGCATAGTATACAAGAACATCTGTGCTGAGTATGACCTGCACAAAACACTCAAACTCCCCGGTCTCTGGTAGTGGACCGAGCTTGGAGGACAAAGACTAGGATTTTTTTTTTCTTTTTTTTTTTTTTTTAGTACCAGTCAAAATTTTGTACTACGCCTTCTCATTTAATGTTTTTATCTTTTTATTTTCCCTCAATCAATCAATCAAATCAAATTAAATTTTATTTCACACATATAAGTAACATGTACTCAAATTTAATGATAATTTGTTAATACAGTAAAAATCACCTAAGTCACATTCAAATGGCCCATGGAATTTTATCTGACTTACTGTATGTGTAAGTCGGATAAAATCCAATTCTTCAAAATATCAGACAGAGTTTGGGCTCTAATATCAAATTTCACGGCAATGACTTTCTGCTTCATCCCTGGATTTGATTGTGCAAATTTTATAATCCCATATTTTTGCTTGTAAGAATGAGTTTGTAAGTTACACTTTTAAAATCATCGCCTACAGTTTGTAGGTGATTTTATTGGAATTAACATTAACTGCAAAAGCCATCCGACTAGAGTGACAATGCGATTTGTACGACTTCGACTTCAACGATTTTTAATTTATTAACAAATTGTCATTAAATATGAGTAAAACAAAAATTATGTGGTTTGGAAAACAATACCTAACTGATCAAGTACAAGTGATGGCATATAATATATGTATAGAAAGGATGTATGAGTACAAATTTCTGGGTGTGATGTTGGCTCATAAAATCTGCTGGAAGCCTCATGTTAGTCATATAAAAGCAAAAATAGCAAAGAGTATCACTTTGTTAGGAAAAACAAGGGAAAGGTAACATTGTAAATTAATTCTGAAGTCATCCAGATTATGAAGGAACACATAAGGAATCACGTAGTAAACTTGAAGTGTTAAACCATAATATGTTTTATATTTTAGATTCTTCAAAGTCTGCACCTTGTGCTTTGATTATAGCTTTGAATACTTTGGCATTCTCTCAGCTTCAACAGGTAATCACCTGAAATGGTTTTCCAACAATCTTGAAGAAGTTCCCAGAGGTGCTGAGCACTTGTTGGCTGCTTTGCCTTCACTCTGCGGTCCAACTCATCCCAAACCATCTCAATTGGGTTTAGATCAGGTGATTGTGGAGGCCGGGTCATCGGACCCAACATTCCATCACCTTCTTTCTTGGTCAAATAGCCCTTACATAGCCTGGAGGTGTGTTTGGGGTCATTGTCCTGTTGAAAAATAATTGATGGTCCCACTGAGCGCAAACCAGATAGGATGGCATGTGCAGAATGCTGTAGTAGCCATGCTGGTTAAGTGTGCCTTGGATTTTGAATAAATCACCAACAGTGGCACCAGCAAAGCACCCCCATACCATCACACTTCCTCCTCCATACTTCACGGTGGGAACTACACATGTAGGAACCATTCACTCACCTTTTCTGCATCTTACAAAGACATGGTGTTTGGAACCAAAAATCTCAAATTTGGACTCATCAGACTAAAGGACAGATTTCCACTGGTCTAATGTCCATTCCTTGTGTTCGGAGACCCGAGCCATTCTCTTCCTCTTGACGTTCTTCCTTAGAAGTGGCTTCTTTGCAGCATTTTGACCATAAAGTCCAGATTCACACAGATCAGGTCAGATCTGACATCAGTTGATGTTGAGATGTGTGCGCTACTTGAACTCTGTCAAGCATTTAGGTGGGCTCTTATCTGGGGTGCTGTTAACTTGAGGTTTCTGAGGCTGGACATATCCTGTGCAGCAGAGGTAACTCTTGGTCTTCCTTACCTGGGGCGGTCCTGATGAGAGTCAGTTTCATCATAATGTCTGATGATCTTTGCGACTGCACTTGAGGATACTTTCAAAGTTCTTGAAATGTTTTGGATTGACTGACCTTCATTTCTTGTCTGTCATTTTTCTTTACTTAGTTGAGTAGTTCTCGCCATAATATGGATTAGAACATTACTCATAGCCATTCACTGTATACCAACTCTACCTCTTCACAACACAGCTGATGTCTCAAACACATTAAGAGGGCAAGAAATTCAAGAAATTAACCCTTGACAGGCACAGCTGTTAACTGAAAGCAATTCCAGGTGATTACCTCATAAGGCTGACTGAGAAAATGTCAAAATGTGCAAAGCTGTCATCTAAGCAAGAGGTGCCTATTTTGAAGAATCTAAAATATATTCTGGTTTATTTAATATTTTTTTATTTACTAACTAATTCATATGTATTTCTTCACTGTTTGGATGACTTTAGTATTACTATACAGGTGGTTGACTTCTTTGACCGGGACTTCTGTCAGCTTATGTTGACGCTTTATGAATGAAAATGAAGAAACTGTTAGTCCAGACAGATAAAAAAAACTCAAAAGTGCTTGCCTACACCATAAGCTGATGTGTCAGTTGACAAGGTTCTATTTGATTCAACTGGCAAATCTCATAGAGAATATGCTATTTAAGCTTACTCTTGTAGAGGAACCCTTGCTGGTTCCTCTACAAGCACCTTTGCAACCCTCCTCCACCCAAGGACCAGCTTTTCATGCTGTGTCTGATGTAGTCAATGTCATGTTTGTTGTAACTGAACCCTGCTCTGTGCTGTAGTTAATGGGGCTTTGCTAATGCTCTTCGTTCTTCAAGCTTTCCATGTATGTACACAGAAGGGCCACATGCAGTTACTGCTGATGAAAGGGCTCCTGACTAGACTCTGTTATTTACATAGTATAAAAGATGGACGCAGCTACTATGACACCACCCATTGCTTTGTGAAACCCTGTTTTCAAGTCTTCGACCTATTTGCGGTCACCATCTTGGTGTTTTGAAGTCAGATGTGATGAGAGAAGGGTGGATTTAAATGTGAAACCGCATGCTCATAATGACTTGTCAATACCAATTCTTCTTTCTGAAATGCAGAATGACCAAAATTTACAAAATGGACTAAATATTTTATTCAGTATGACCTGAAATGAATGATTGAGCCTATAAACTCATCAGGAAAGTGTTTACAGAGGTCAAGTCCGAAGTCCATTTTCCCAGAAACTTCTATCAGAGTGGAATTCACATTTAAGGCACTTCCACGTCAATTTCACTCTCCATACCCAGAAGCTACATCCATCTTTTATACTGTGTACGCTTATTTAATTACAGTTAACTGAATATTACTGCCACAAAATTCATTATTTTTGGCATTTTAAGTGTAATTAGGAAATCAGACATGCTTTTCATCAAAGAAATTGATCATAAGATTGCAGTGTTAATGGCAAATTCGTCAATATGTGCTACCTTGCTTTCAAAACATAGCCCTGCTCTCTCACTGCCTGCAAATGCTTTTCTCTGTGGTATGACAGCCTTCAGAGGTGACAGTCTAATACTGGTGACGCTGTACTAAATCAGATCACAGAGACCACAGCGTGGTGACTAAAGGCAGTGAGGAGGCTGCATCAGAGCCAGTGTTTTATTTGATTTATTCCATCAGGAATTGGTTAAAAATTCAATACTGATAACTGAAAAACTGCTATACTGAAACCCATAATCAGCAAGGTCAATAACAGGTTAGTATATAATGTCTATCACTGTCTCTTCCCTATTCATTAAAGCTGGTAATATATATGTTGGTATGGTTTCCTGATCAGTGAATTATTGTGTAGAGGAGCTTAGCTTGCTGTCACTATCAACCTATCTTGAGTCTTGTCTAAACTCTAATAGAGACAAACACATTGTGGGCAATAACAGCCACATTGTCCATAAAAAAATAAAGACAAAAATCAAACTGCAGTAAATGAGAAGAACTCAGCAGGGACCGAGGTGAATAATGATTTGATACAAAGATTTAAAACCCGACTAATTGCATACTTTTGTTGAAGGCCCTAAGGGAAGATTAACTGAACAGCTTAACACACTTTATGAGTTATTGTATCAAAACCTCCCTTACAAAATCAATTTAGTCCCGTGAGAGACTCCAAACAACAATGACATGCTGACCTCTAATTTCTTGCAATGAGAGCAAACCTGTAGGTTTCACAAAGTTTTTGTAATACATTCCCAGTGAGTGCATCATTAGAAGGAGGGATGGAGTATCAGTTGAAGCTGGTCTGAACATAAATAAAAGCCACATCAGCAACAGACAATTTAATGGAGAGAAAAGAGTCCAGGCCAGTTTGTTTGAGGATAAAAATTGAGTCACGTAGCAGACTCATATAAATATTATTGTATTATAGCCCAAATATTTAACGGAGAGCAACACAAATATGCTTTCAGTGGAAAATAATGCCCATTTTAAAGTAAATTTACATTTCATAAGACATCCAATTTCCCTTCATGTGAAGTAATATTAGAAGCAAATTGCATTAACGCACTTTGGCAACAGCTACAACTGAAGTGAGAGCTGAAATGACATCCTGAATATAACTGTCTGTGGCCTATAGTTTAATTAAATTAGTTAAATGAATGCTTTTTTTACACCCTTACAATAAACACATATCACAGTGCAGAATGACTGATTGCATATACAGGGATCCTAACAACTACTTTTTAATTGATCATTTAACTGTTGCTTTTGAACTCTTTACAGAACACAACTGATTACTTTTATAATGAAATTAACATTGCTCTAAACTTTTGATTGTCCTCAGTTGCACCTAAATATTCAAGGTACAGAAGTATCCATACAAATCAACCAATAAACTGGGCCCCCATGCATTGAAAACAAATCACTTCTCCTGGAATCATCTTTTAAAAACGGCTCCTCTCAAGTCAATCGCTTCATTTACGCTCTTTTGTATCCAAAGTGATCCGTTTGATGAATTTCATGTCTTTTTTAATAGAGAAGATAATTAAATGTAAAATTCATTAAAGATTGTTATTTTGCTGTCATGTGAAAGTAGCACAAGATGCATGGTGTAATCTGGTGAGGGCCTGCATGAAAAATGTATTTTTTTTCTCACCATTAGTATGGTAGCACTTAAGTCTTCTCCTGCATTTTAAGAGTGCAGTACCAATATACACCTTTTTTCCCCTCGTAAATTCTTCATAAATTAATCAGTGTTTTGTTGTTGTTTTTCCACAACTGTTACTTTCTACTACAAACCGGCACTCACATCCAAAACACTTCTACAGGTAAAGCATGAATCCGATGCTTAACATTGCAAACACATTTCTGCTGCACTCACAAGCATTCAAAGGTAAATGTCATGTCCAGTGGAGTGATGTGATGACAGGTTGAAAATGCACCCGACCGTACAGAACAATGAGTGGCACTGTTGACTGTCATGAACATTCTGCTGAGTCAAGCACAACCACCACAGAGAACATAGCTGAGCCTCCAGGTTGGAATATAACTCAAGATGACTGAGGTTTGAGAGTCTTTGTGTGAGTGTGCGCGTGTGCGTTGTGTCTGTTCAGCACAGGAGCTCAGCATAGGGCACTATTGAAAGTTTTGCATCAACAGGCAAACAAGATAATTAATTTCTCTCTTTCGCTCGAATGCTTTCATTTTATTTTCATTTGTTTGCCTTTCTCTCCTTCTACTCCCACATTCACAAGATAAAGTGAATCCTGTGAGAGACGACTTGTGGCTCAGTGCACACAAATTCATTTTACTATAGGATAACAAAATGTCTCTGAGAATGGCGTGTGTTTGTGTGTGGGCCTGTGTGTGCACTTAATGAGATGAATGTGTGCGCACCTCCCTGTCCCAATTACAGTGAGTGGAGAAGAGAAATAAGTGGTGGAAAGGAAAGAAAGATGTAAGGCAGGGAGGGATAGGAGACAAGAATGATGGGCAACGATTGGAGAGAAAGATGAAGTGAGCAAGGGGGGAATTAAAAAATTAGATAAAGGGAGTCTGTTAGCCAGCTATTTTCCCACGTCTTAGTCTTTTATTTGAGGAGCTCACTTCATCTGTCTTGACTAAGAATCTTTGATTATCTCTGTTCGTTTCTGAGCAGACTTTTCTCATCTATCTATCTACTCCAGTGACCCCATAAGTGACTCTTCTCCCTCTTTTTTTACTTTCCTTTTGAATTACTTTTCTCTTCTTGATTACTTTTCTTCATATCAGCATATCTTCTCATCCATCTGTGGCCATTCATTTCCTAATCCATCAATCAAAACCGCCTTTCTTCTCGCTTTTTAAAGGAACAATCTGCCCTGATTATTATCTCCTCAACCCCGAGTAAATCAAAACATTCATTTAATCGACTAACGTAGCAAAAACACATACAAGGAGACACTAAATAGTAGTGCCGATTCATTTCACAATCCAGCACTAGTCAGCACCAAAAACATGAACACAGTACTTTTATACTACAAGTGATGGCACAAATGAGCAAAAATCCACTCTAGTTGCAGAAAAGTGGGCCCACATGTAGCTATCTAAATTGTAAAACTTCTTATGGTGATCTACCCTGACTACCCGGCTGATTCCCAGCATGGAGAATCAATCTGCTTAAAAACAAAACATATCAGTTGGCCAACCTTTGCCTATGTTTTCCAATACGTACCAATATGAAAATACTTAATATCATCTAATTATTCAATAAAGTCATTATAGGTCATAAGCAGGCAAAAGAAGAAGTTGGATTCACCCCAGAACTGTCCATCAGTCTAGAAACTAAAGACACATGAACGTCATTATTATTTCATCACCATTAATGATGAGACAACAACAGGCACAATAGCAGGGTGTTGATCTGTGCACATGTGCACATAGTAAATACAAGTCACAACTTTTTTGATTCTGGCCACACGCTTCTGCCACATTGATTCTCACCCACACACGCAAACACATACTTCTGTAGTGCAAGCCAAGTCTCCATAATGCTGGTTGGCTCTTCACAGAGGTATGCCTACCTCGACTTGGATCAAAGGACTAAGCTAAAAACCTCTGGCCAGACACACTCTCATATGCACACACACCCACCCCCCCACACACACACGGAGTATAGTACTTCCTGCCTATTGCTGGATGAGATCAAAAAGGGTCTTTTTTGCTCTGAGCCTATAGCATAAATCACCATAAGCAAACGAGTGTCCAGGAACACACACGCACACATACAAAGCCACCCCTCACAAACACCTGTGGCAGATCAAACGCGTCAAGCTGAGAACACACACCTGCAGCAGGGGCAAAGCCCTTGCACTGAACGAGTAAATCATGCTGCTCTCATACGCACAGCAACGTACACTCCCGCACTTCTGCTCAGCCAAGCTTGACCTCAGTAATATTCCGTGACTATGCAAAGATCCTATTCAAATAACTTGTGCTGGCCCCATCACGATGAAAAACATATACAAACAAATAAAGAGCCTCATCCAGGTGGATTTGGTGCAGGGAGCACGGGAAAGAGGGCCCTTGATGTTCTTCCACTGAACAATCACTCTATATCACTCCACGCCCCGTGGATACTACAGTTAAAGTGGCCTCACTGAAAGAAAAAGTGTAGAAAAGTGAGAAAGAGAGGAAGAAAAGACGCAGTGAGAGATAAACAGAAAGTGCAGAGAAAGAGAGACAGCCTCGGGGATGATACACTGGATGGTTGCCCGTTTGAATCCCAGTACTGACTGAAACCATCTGGATGAGGCAAAAAGAGTCACTGTCTTCACCTCAAAGAGAGACTGCTGTTAAGCCTTCAACTAATCTAGTGCCGCCACTAAATGACTGGCAGTACAAGTCTGGGATTTTAAAGGCATTTCCCAGGTATTAGGAAAGTGGGTGTGTGTGTCTCTGATGTGTCTCTAGCCACCTGCTATTTTAGCTCCACCAGTTGTTCCTGTAAATAGAAATCTGTTCCTAGATTGCTTTTTGTAACTCATCGGGAAAGTGGAAATCTGCAATGTTTCAGTGTCGTTTTAAAGGAGTTTCAGTTACTCCAAATTCTCTCTATGCAGTAATGTTTCGGTCAAATGTAATAATATATTTACATAACTGTAACGGACTAAGAACTACAAACAGGAGATTTTCTGTTTTGCTGTTTGCATATGAATGTTTTGAGAAAACACTGCTCGTAAACGAAATACAGTATGTGCATATTTAAATCTGGAAAACTCGTAGGCAGCATGCAACCCTTTGGCTGTCTGCAATATTACAGACTGTCACTGACTATTTACAAATTACAGTAATCTACAGTAAAGTAGCACTAAAACAGAACGTATAGCATGTACTCTGCAATCTGAAGAAAACCACTTTATATAAACTTGAGTAAATGCACTCTCTTTTACATTATCAATTAATTGGCAGATCTGTAAAGTAACCCTGTGTAGATGCAGTCTTCCGGTAGCCCTACTGAACAGTGTTTCCTATAAGTGGGTCACTGTTTTGTCACATGTGTTGCATGTAGGTGACGCAACACGATACTAAAAAGGTGTCACACTTTTCCGCGTGCGGAGGAAACGTGCTGTGACATGCTAAACAATACACTAGAAACTCAAGGAAGTATAAGACTTAAATGTAGTACACATGGATGTACACAGTACTGCATTAAATTACTAGAAAAACTGACTTAACAAGTGCTGGCTTAACACATTTGCTCAATCCCAGTGATTGCCAATTACATTACACTTTTATTTTTATCCTGGACCCCGTCATGGATCATTTATGACCAGATATTTCTTAAAACACAAGAGCCATATTGCTAAGAGTATCAGCTGTACCTCATCAGTTTAGCCATTACAAAACTACACGATGATTATGATAGTTTGATTTTGCTGGTGCTTACTCCTAACCTGATTTTCAAGTTTCAAATAAAAGACAAACGGTGGTGGGTAGCAGCTTATGCAAAGATCAAAGAGATCATTTTCATATCGTAGTCTGTAACTAAAATAAATAAAGCTCAACTTATATTCTGTACAGCACAGGAAAGACAGAACACTCTTCTAACTGCTTTGCTATTTTTAATTAAAAGTACAATGATGAAACTTCTCCTCCTGAATTTTCTTTAAGATCTACCAAAAAAAAATAATAATAATAAATGACCTGGAGGAAATAATCTGCTAACTAGCTTCGGGCACACTTGAAATATGGTGATGGGCATAATGTCATAGGGTCACACTTACAGCTTTGAAATATGCAGCAAACAACTTTCAGTGCTAATAAACAAAATAGGTTTCACAAACATTTTTCCATGTGAAACCCATCTAATTATTGCCCTGATTAGACGCTAATCCTCATGCGGCTGTCTGTGGTCCTTTTTAGAGGCACTCAGCTGTACATAACTTTGCAGTGATTACTGTTATCACAGGGTTCAAAGTGCGTAATACCATTAAAACCCATAAAATGGACGAAGCTGTCACAGCGGCTTTCATTTATTAGTTCTTGTTTCATCATCCTCTGGCTGCAGCTTGTTGTAAAAGCGCTGAAAATATGCAATGGACGTGACCATTTGTCATATATGGGGCTTATCCAAAAAGAATAAAGAAAGGCTGTGAGATATTCACACAAACAAGAATGCACTGTGCCAGTTTACTTCTTGACATTTTTAAATATATTTTCCCAAAGCTCCTTTCACAATTGACGAGGTCTTTTGTGTTTGTTTGTTTGGTTTTTTTGGGTTTTGTTTTTTTTTGTCTGGTACCTCTAGTTCCCCCTGCTTTTCATATCTTTCTTAATAAGATTTTTTAGAAAGAAAATACCCAAAGGTCTCAAAAGGAACAATCAGCCGAGATTACATTCCACAAAAAAAATACAAACAACTCAAGTCAGAAAATGCTTTTACTGCTCAGTATTCGTTTATGAAGAAGTGTTGTTTCAGCTCAGTGTTGGAGGCTCTACTTAGCAAGGCAGCATTACAGTATTGTGCTTTAATGATAATGTCAAAAATAGTCTGTCAATATGAACCTCAGCTTATTTTAATGTAGTTCTAAAGTTATCTCTTAATTGCACCTGACTGGCAGAAGAAACAAACATCCACCGCAATGTGTTTCTTCTGTGCATGTTCACGCTCCCACCACTTAAAAAGAGGCTGATAGGAAATCATAATTCGCTTTTTGGAATTTTGTTTGTAGTCTCTTTGACTTAGTCTCTTTAATTTATCAGTCTGTTGGTTACTTGTAATGTGTTGTGAAGTTTAAACCTGCAATGACTTGCTCTTTTTGATCACAAAAGGGGATAAAAAATAAGTTATAAACACAACACCTTTATAGTTGATAAGGCAAACTTGTTGTCAAACAGTTGATTGTGTACACAGCCAGGACTTAAAGATGACTACAGATGTAGTTGGAGTTGTGCTTTTGCTCACCTGATGAACGTTAATCCAAAGTCTAATGTTCACTGTCTTTAACTCCTTTTTTTTTTTGGTCTCTACCAACTCTTGCAAACACCTGTTTCTTCGGCTTCTAAACAGTGATGACCTGTGCTGAGATCAATTACCAATAAACAGTTTCAGATTATTAAATACAGTAGAAGTACAGATCTGTCAGCATTAGGGCTGCGCCTGACTAATCAGTTACTCAGATACTTATGACTTTAGCAACTGTTCAAAAAAAACCCATCTTATATATTGTGATTTTTTCAAAGGATATTGCAGTTATAAATTCAGACTTGACACCATACTGTATGCTGCAGTTTGTGAGGCATTATTAAGCTGCTATGCGAGCACTCTGTCACTGCTCAACACTGACAATAACTATCCTTGACAACAACTCCTAATAGTCATTTTGGTTTCCCAATAGCCAGAGGTCTCATTATATTAGTGCGTGACTGGCAATAATTTGCACAGCAACCACTAGAAAGTCTTTCTTTGACTCTTTGCGGCTTGATCTCAATTAGATCCTTACCAAATTCAAACATTGCATTATTAATTAATTACCTTTGGACACAGCTGTAGCCCTCAGGCAAACTCCTCAAAACCTGAATTTAGAGGTCACCGTCCTATTTAATTCCAATAACAAGTGTTTAACATTAAAGCCAAATGTCAGATGCTCCACTGTACAACATAAAAAATAATTTTCAGGTTCAGACCAGGAGAAGAATTTCCCTTCTGACAGTGAGCTGATTTGGTTCCTCTATGCAGCAGCTGTTCAGCAAACCTGCCTGTCCCTCACTTTGCTCTCTGTTGGGTGGATGTCGCATATTAAAGTTGTGACTACCCAGGCATAATATTAGATTTTAGCATATTTTTCCAAGGCTACAGAAAGACGAAATAAATAAATATGAAAGACTTTCATATGTGTTTTTAGCAGAGTTTGTAAAAAAAAAAAAAAAAAAAACATTATTTGTGATTAAAAGTACAGCTTATAATCCTATGATCTGTTCCATGTTTAATTTATTCATGGGAACAAATGTAACAGATTTAACTGATTTCAGAAAAACAACAGAAATTACAGGCATATGTAATGAGTTACCTGCACCGAGCATCTTGAAACAACACAAATAAAGTTGCAATTAACAATCATTTTCCTCACTGATCATTATCTTAAACAGTTTCAACATTTTGATTATATAATAACTGAGAAAAAATGTTCATCACAGTTTGCGAGAAGCCTTTTTTTTGGCCATCTCTTTCAACAAAGTGATGGTCGCACCAACATCTTTTTTGACGTGGTGTCAAATAGTCCGGACCCTCTTCCAAACTCTTAAATATAAGTCAAAGTAAATATTAAATTACTCAGACCTATCAAATTCCATTAGGTTGGGCAAGTCCACAGATCGGGCTACAAAAACTAAGTGCACAGTCCTTGAAGGCTATTGATGTAGCACTTTTCTCCTGATTAAAGAAACATTGCCGACTGAATGACCAACGAGACTTTGGTCAAATGAAAGCATATTGACCAAACAATCAAACAGTGTGCCAATCAGCCCTGACACTACAGCCCTCAAACATGCACAATTCACTGTATGCGAGTAGGAAATCTTCACACAGGGACATACACTACCTGTATGAGACGGAACTTAATAAATCAGCAGCTGAGATAACAAACAGCACTTGCGAGTGATTACACAAACGCGAACTTATCTGTCTTGTTGTCAACCAATCAATCTCTATGTCTTCTGCTTTGTTGTGGTTACAACCAATTGTGCATGTTTTGCAGTCATTATCCTTCATTTGGATGGCTCACTTAGAAAACATCTTAAAAAGTACTAGATAAGCTTTTTGTTATGCCACCCCCCCCCCCCAAACCTCCTCACACACATACACAAAGTGGATCAATAGCAGCCTCTTCTCCCTATCTTACATAATAAACACCAAGGCCTTAACAGCAAAACAGCCTCTATTCCACCTGTGTGGCCTGCAGCAATAGATTCTTTTGTCCCTCATGGAGAGAGACAGAAGGAAGAGAGAACCCAAAACCAGAAAGAAGAGCCATACTGGAAGAACAAACACTAAAAAAAACAAATCGCAAAAAGAAGCAAAACAGACAGGAAGCCAGAGAGAGCGAGAAAGAGAGAAACCTATTCTACCCCGCTTGGTTCATATTTCAAAGCCCTGAAGGATGCTTTTGAGGGAAAACTCCAACAAAATGCATCTTTTCACAAAGACAAAATACCATTCTGACTGGGCAGAAGCACACACTGAGTAGAAAGAAACACACACAACACTTCTGGCAAATTATATCTGTGGCCTTACAATATATGTTGACTGTTTTACACTTTTAACTCACCACAATCATAGTAGCACTGTAGTAGAGTAGGAAGCATGACACAACTGACCTCTTTACAACAACCTCAATGACTCACCAAGAAAGTCGTATTAGCTATCATGTGTGATTTGTGTGTGCTTGTGAGCAAGAGTTAGAAAAGATGTACCTTACTTTTGTGCACACGGGCACACACACACACAGACAAACACACAGGTGATTATCTTCCATAAGGCAACTTTTGTTGTATGTTTTAAACTGCCACTTCGTCCGCTTTGAGAAAAAAAACACTTAGGAGTGATAGAGGGTTAGCATCAGTCTGACACAGACACACACACACACACACACACACATAATGCACACCTGCCAGCAACACATATTGTATGTAGTCTGCAGTCCTGTCAAGACCAGAATCCCTTTCACAAACCAAGCATGCACACAGAAACAGGCAGACACACGAACACACACAAACTCTGTCCCACTCAAACACACACATACCCACACACAGCGCGCAGTGTCAGGTGGCAGTGGAAACGTGGTGATTTGTTCCTCCTGACAGACAGGAAATAAGGGAGTCGACCAGGGACCTCACTTCCTCTAAGACCTGACTAACCTGACATCTATCAGGCAACCCCACTCACACAGACACACACACATTCACACTGTCCTCCAGTGTTTGGGCTGCTCTGAAACACATGCGTGCACACACACACACGCTCTTAAATTCACCATCCATCAGGCTCCTAAGTCCCTGCTGGGACTCCAGAATTCGAATGTGGCATTAAATACTTGTGAGCAAAGAGAGAACATGTGCAATAACAAGCACTACATGTACATTTTAAATTGTATCAAAATTCCCAGGTTGCAAGCCAAAGTAATGAGAGGTGCAATAATACCTCTGGTAACAAACAGCCTCTAATACAAATTGCTTCTACTGTTCTTAAAATATTGCTTTTTTTTTCTTAGCTGTAAGCAAAGGTTGCCACAGAAAAGCGAGACCATCAGTGGAAGATGATGAAAAATTGAAAATACCAGCATAATATTCATGAGACTGTCAGTAAAGTTTCAAAAAAAAAAACATGATAAGCAAGTGCAGCATTGACAATGATAATCATTTAGATGAGCCTTCTAATCCACCCTCTCCTCATTACACCAAGGTTAAGCAAATTTCCACGTCCGCTTTCACTGTTTGATACTGATGAGAGGGAAGGACTTCAGTGTGTACGTGAGAGTGGAAGTTTGCGCATCAAACTGCATGCTAGTCTATTCGATTTGGGTTTTGACATCATGCTCTGAACTTTCCCAGCCCACCATATAATGTCCTATCTCTGACCTCAATTCACTTAAGCATGCCCAGTGGTCCAATCAGCACCAAGCACCGGCTTTGCAGAGCCAATGGGATGCGTCATATCAAACCTAATCATGCGCCGATAGATCCACTAAGTGGGTCAGCTTTGTGGTGAAAGTCTAAACTCAGCGTAACTGATGAAGGAAGCAACTTCAAAGTTCACGGTAAGAAAGTAAACTTTAGTAAGATCCCTAAAAATTTGGGCTTCCAGTTTTTTTTTGTGCTTGAGAGAAAAGCAGTGGTTTAACAGCTGGCATGCTGGAGACAGATTCAAGCCAGAAAAAGCTGCATTTTATAAAGCGGACACACCGATAATGCTTCTATAGGTCCAGTTTAATTATATATCTTTTTTCTTTTGATATATGATATATACATTTTTTTTCTACTCTGGTATATACTTAAAATAGGTATCGCAGGCACGCAGCTCTGGTTGCAAGCACAGCAGCTGCTTTTCAAACCTTTTATTTACAAGGGGCAGCCAATCTGAGGAAGACGGTTTAAAGGGAGGGTGGCTGTAAAGGGAAAGGAGCTAAAACAGCTTGTTTCAGACAGATGATGAACAGCTGAGCCATTTTACCAAGATAAATAAGGATTATTTTGAACTGTGACTCATTCTACTCTAGTTAGAATGGAGCTGGAAGCATTCAGCAGTATTATTTGGTCCTGAGGTGTTTGGGTTTGGTAGTGAAACTAAAAACAAGGATGCTTTTAGGAAAAACCAAGAAATCTCAGCAGATTTTTCATCTCTGAACAACTATATTAAAGATAGTAAAGCTTTCTGGACTCCCTCTGTTATTGATGCAGAATATGATTAACATTTGGAAACACAGTGAATGCGACCTATCCTTGACTTCACCGGAGTATACGTAAAGTCTACAATGAGGCTCTGTCTGAATCCATGCTGGAAATGTGAATCAGTCAAACAGCTGTGCAGCAGAACCCACTCTGTGACAGGGAGGCAGAGGTTGGAGGATGGGGGTGGGGGAGGTAAGTTATGAATAAAGAAGGGAGGGTGGAGAGGTGAGCAGATGAG
>JAVDPK010001948.1:123069-135679 GCA_034780415.1 Cichlasoma orientale
GATGGATGGATGGATGGATGGATGGATGGATGGATGGATGGATGGATGGATGGATGGATGGATGGATGGATGGACAAAACAGAAATTAAGAAATTTCTCCAAAAATCTGAGTCCACTATTGCAGAGACATGTCACACAAGATGAGTTGTGCTCTTCAGCACAGACTGACTCAGACTGATTGCAACGTGTTGGCAATTTGTTTGTGTTCATAAATTAGATGACAATTATTTGCAAAACTTCACCAATCTGTCTGAGAGTGACTGCAGTCAGTGTGAGTCAGACTGAGACTGCTTGGTGACAGGTTGCCTCCCTCCAGGCAACCTGTGCAATCATCTTGCAATCGCAAGTGGTTGCCACAACTCCGTGGAACTGGTTGCAGAATGCAAAAAAAAAAAAAATTAATGCAATCATCTTAATATTAAAGTTAAGAAAAGATGTACTACAAAAATATAACCGTCTTCACTTGTAACAATCTTTAAATGCTGTTTTCTCAAAACAAGGTTCATCTCTCTCTCTGAGCCAGAAGTCTCCTCTTTGTTGACACCGACATACACCAGACTTTGCACTGTTATTCCCGTCTATGTACTGAAGCTTTTGGAATCTATCATTCATAACCTACTTTATGATTTTTCTGGCTGTTTATAATATTTTAAGATTAAGGCCTATACGATATAAGTTAAACCCCTCTGTAAAAGCTTTGGACTCTCCGATGTATCAGTAAAAGCCTGTCCAAGTATCAGATTTGTTCTCTGGAAATGTATGCAAATGAGCACACATTTAATTAGGTAACAGCTCATATGGATATTTCAAATGAGAAAATTTGTAATTCAAAATACAATTATCATAATGAAAATGTCAACTTTGTGGCAATATGTATTAGTTCATGGTTTTTTTTGTTTGTTTGTTTTTGCCCTAAATGCCTTAAAACATGGATGATGCAGCCATGCAAGTTCAACCAAGGAAATCATGAAAAGAAAGCTGATAATGGAGGTTTGTGAAAAGTCAGGGTAACTCAAAAGCCATGAAAAATGAAACCTCTGTGCTTTTAAGACCTGTACAGGCCAGTTATGGACAGGGGATTTGGGAAGTGTGAGCAGGAATTTCTCAGCTGTAATTTAGCAGTTTTCCTGTACTTTCTCCTCCTTGTGCAGCTCGTGCATGCGCATCTACACCCGCTTGCTCATTTGTGGCTGTGTAATCCTCTGCTAGGGAGACAGTGTAATAGAAAAGTGTCGGGAAAAGGCAGCGTGACTTTTTAGCTGATGGCGTTCCCCCCACATCAGTCAGTCTTTCATCCTCTTTTGTCTTGTGGAAAAAAAGAAAAGGGAAAAGAGGAAAAGGAAAAATGGGTTGAAAACACTTGGAGCATAAATTTAACCTTTGAACAGCTTGTCCTAGTGGGGTGGAATGGACTCATGCTAGGGGTCAGCGTGGGGGAAAAATACCTAATTGCTATTCACACCAGCTGCAGTAACAGTGGAGTCCATTACTGGGACTGATTTGACCCCATTACAGTTCAACACACAAGATGATGCCACTTTTTAAAGATTCATAATGAACACAAGGGATCAACGGGTGTCCCGTTTTTTGTACCTGTGGCACAGACTTTGAGTGTCAGGTTTCACCTGATTATATCACCTCCATAAGTGAAGTCACTTTTATTTCTATAAAAGATTTTAAAACAAACGTGTCTGTGTCCATGTTCGTGATTAGCACATTTTGTGATTTATAGCTCTCAGAGAACCATCTGAAAGGATTCACAGAAGCACAGTTAACACTCAAAATCAAGTCTTTACACCAGTCATACACTGAAAGGCAGTCAATGGGCAGGAGCAGGTGAAAGGGCAAGGTCCAAAAAACAGCTAAAAGGCCTGAACATGAGAAAATGCAACATTAACTAACAATGCACAAGGAAGAAGGAAAACAATGAACGGTGTATGGCTAGAAAGTACTGAACAAAGACAATCTGGTAACTGGGGAGTGCACAGGTGAGGCAATGAAAGGGCAGGAAACAGAACAGAGGCCACGGGTCCGACTAACTGAAGAGTAATGGTTCACATCAAACACAAAGTGAAGTTTCACCTTGCATTAATCACGTGAATCCCTCCACTGGAAACCCACGAAAACTCGCCCATAGCAGCCAGGCGGGAACAGGAACAGCAGCACGGCTGATAGCTGGAATCAACTTACAGAAACACTTTTTCACAACTCCTCTCCTTTTTTCCCCCATGGCCAAGCTGACTCATACAACTCCAGCTGCCCTCAACGTGCATCTGTAAGCTTGTCCCCCACTTCCGATCAGTGGCTTCGGGAGAATCCAGGCTTCCAGCTCGTGAGATTTTTCCCAAATTTGAATATTTCACCAGAATTCACATGAAGGCTCCACTAGCATCAGAAACATTTAGAAACAGCCAATAACAGTCCTTCAAAACCCCCATGTAGTATGACTGTGTGGGAGCCCCAACATGAAGAAGGTTTTTTATGCTATTATATAGCTCTTGCTGGAGACCATAAGCTGTGGTGCTCCTGAAATGTATTGCACCACACTAAGAGGTCTTCCTCCCATATAAGTGTGGCATCGGTCAGGTTTTAAAGCTGTCATGTGGATTCAAAGTTGCAGTAGCCAACGCATTAAATGAAGTGGCTGTCATTAAGGTGACGTGTTAAAAGCAAATACAGCAACCGAGCAGCTGATAATTTCAGAGTCTGAGAAAAAGGCTGTTTCACAAAGATAGCAGGGGAGAAAAGAAAGCAAATTATAAACAACCTGAGGATATGGACTGTGGGTGGGGATTATTGATCTCTGCTGAGGGGCATACAGCTCTTTTAATTTTAAACTTCAACCTGAAACGCTGTCGCAAATGTTAGCGAGATGGAGCTGGATAAAACGCTTCAGCCAAAGGACAGTTAAATTATATAATGATTGAAATTAGTTCAAAAAAATCTCTTTAAATACAGTTCAGACCTGAGGGCACAACGCATCCTCTGCAGAGACGCTCTTTAATGATCTGAGAGAGGAGATGATCAATCGCAGAGTGCAGTCCACTGCCGACACACACGCACACACGCGCGCACGCTCGGCTGATTATCACCGTCCCAAATGTGCCCAAAGAGCCCAGATTCATCATAAAGTAGCCTGTATGAATGTGTTTTTTAACAAAAGCAGATTGAGCTTGTGTGTGCCTCTCTGCCTTTCAGGTTGTGACAAAGCCCTGTGGATATGTACACTGCTCGTGCACTTTCCCAGCAAAAGGGTGGTAATGGAACAGAGGTGACTTTATTCCATCTCCCCCTGCTGATCAAAGCCTCTTTCACTCCTCTTCCTCTTTTAAATCCCCCAGTCCAACTCTTCCTGCAACTCTGTTTTCAGTCCTTTCTCTTTATCCCTTGTCTAATCACCATTCCTTCTCTTACACCTAAAGCAGTTGCATACATATTTAATATCTCTGTTTCCAGAGAGATAATAGAGTGGCATTTAACGATAATTAAAACTTGAATTAAAAGTCAAACAAGGTGTCTTTCTGACTTGTGTAGGCTCCTCACACACTCCAGAATGTTAAACATTACTGTAGCGCCCGTGTTCTTAGCTAAGAACTAGAAAACACACAGTTTTTTTTTTTTAGACCAGATAACACAAAAGAATCACTACAACATTGTGCCAAACTAATTAGTCCCGCATGACAAGAAAACGGAAAAATTACTCTAAAAGGACAGGACAATCTGAATTTCCATTACTCGTACTTTTTGATGGTGTCAGTCAGTTTGACTAAGCTCCTGTACAGAAAAAATAATCTGAATGCTGCAAAGCTGCATCAGTGAAGTCGAAATATACTGTGGTTGAAATATTTGTGACAAGTGTAACTGCTAACCCTTCATAAACTGCCACTGATTGACACGTAAGCTACGCCACTGTGTAGGCATGAGCCCAGCTAATAAAATCAACAAAGAAGCTGCATACACTCGCAAGCCACTTCTTTGGGTACACCTGCTTGTTAACGCAAATATCTAATCAGCCATTAACTCAGTGCATTCAGGCATGCAGACATACTAACGATGATCTGCTGAAGACGAAACTGAGCATCAGAATGAAGAAGACATCTGATTTATACGACATTGAACGTGGCACAGATGTAGTCTCAAAGTCATCACTGGGGTTTACAGAGAAGGGTCTGAAAGGGAGAAAATATCCAGTGAGCGGCAGCTCTCTGGGTGAAAATGCCTCGTTGATGCCAGAGGTCAGAGGAGAATGGCCAGACTGCTTCAAGCTGACAGGAAAGCATCAGTAACTCAAATAACCGCTGATTACAGAAGAGCATCTCTGAATGCGCGTCATGTGGAACCTTGGAGCAGACGAGCTACAGCAGCAGCAGAGCACACCGGGTGCCCCGGCTCCTCACACAGAGGAACGAACAGAAGCTGAGAACAGGAAACTGAGGCTACAGCTGGCACAAGCTCACCAAAATTGGACAATCGAAGACTGGGAAAATGTTGCCTGGTCTGAGTCTTGATCTCTCCTACTACATTTGGATAGTAAGGTCAGAATTTTTCCAACCCCAGGACTAGAAAGGTGTACTTAATAAAGTGGCTGGTAAGCTTAATTATCATAAGCAAAATCTAGATCTTTTGGAAACAGTATTGCAATCATTAACTAGTATCTGAATACAAATCTTTCTGAACAGCTCTTCAGAGATTTCACAGCAAAAATGGTTATTTTTACTGGCATAACCAAACTCGCCACAGTAATCTATATATTCTTACCTTGCACAGGCCAGTTTCAGCTGGGAGGCTGCCAACAAGAAAACACACCAACAGAATCATACCGACCAATCAATAAAATACCTCCAGTTTCTGTGTGTGCCATTATTCTTTTACCATTACAGAGTTTATAAATAATCAAATCTGTTTTTTTCCCTGTGACTAATGAAGAGGACCTTCACTGCAACCCTTCTCAAAGTGGTTGTGCAATAGAATAAAAAAACAAAGAAATAATATATAAAAAAAAAAAACCACATCAGTGCGATATGATTTCTTCCTACCTTCTCACATATAATTTTTTCTGAGCCAACACTTCAGCTCATGCTTCTCTGATCCTAAACATGTTCTCTCATTTGAACATGTCTGGGTCTGGCTCCTTTATCCTGTTGCCAGCGCATCAGCTTTAAGGCAGAAGAGCAGCTTCTGAAGTTCTCCAGTGGCCACAGCGAGTTCATACAAAGTCCCAGTCCTTGCTTTCAATAGAGCATCCGTCCAAAGCTGTCAAAACTTTGCTCCCATTTCCTGCGTCATAAATCTTCACAGTAACTGCAGTGAAGACTAAACACGGGGAAAATGACACTGAAGTCTGCCTGTCGACAGCTGCTACAAGAATTCAGGCACGATCTCGTGACAAACGGCTAGTGAGGAGAAAGAGCTAATGTTATGTAAGAAAGATGTTACTTAAATGAAACTTAAAGACTGACCCTGAAAAGGATAAGCGGAAGAGAATGGATGGATTGTTTTGGTTTAGGTATTTAGTGCTGCCGCAGCCTCACAGTTCCAACTTGGCTGCTTGTCCTTCCTGAGTGCGTTTTCTCAGTCCACAGTCAACGTGTGGCAGGTTAAAAGGACGTAGGTGTGGATGGTGCTGGCGACCCGTCCGGTTTGTACCCTGACGCTCACCCAAAGTCAGCTGGAATAAACTCCAGCCCACCCACAAGAGTTGAACAGGCAGTTATGAAAATGGATGGATGGTTTGGAGAGTGTCCTTTGAAACATTTCTCTGATTCAAGATGGCTCTGATGGCAAGTTTGAGAAGCTCTGCTGTAAAATGAAAACATGCTTTATTTTTTAAATCTGAAGCCCAGTCGGCTAAACGACATGATTTCTCCGAGCCTCTCAAAAGCCTCAGTGCTCCAAATATATCTTTCCTATTGTTTGGCTTATGCGCTAAATGGACTTGGTAATTGCTGCTGTTTATTTCCTATTGGAGTATTTTTTTTTTCTTCTCCCAGCCATAAAGGATGATGTAACAGACATCACCCACAGGCTATCCTTTTATCAGTAAACTTTCCTTTTCACTGTAGATTGTTGTTAATGGTACATTTTTGTGATTTTTAATCACTATCAATTTATTTCATTAAAAAAAATGAAAGGAAAACTTCAGCTGGAAGTGTGTCTGCTGTTTGCTCTGCTCTCACATCCATAGTCAGTCATATAGTTAGTTTCTCCTCATTCTATCCGGTAAGTGTTTTAGGCCTCAGTCACACACACCTGGCAACCGCCGCTCCCTAAGAAATAAATGTGTGTTCCCAGGCTGGTTGCTGGAAGGTGAAAGTGGTCACAAACAGGTATTACCGTACTATACTGAAAACCTCCTTGCAATTGCTTTGGTTGCTAGCAGAAGCAGAAGCAGTAGCAACCTGCAGGTGTCCTTCACAGGAAAAGTTGTGGCACAACTTTGACCTTTGAATGTTCTCCGTTTCTGGTTTCCATCACACTTCTTTAAGCATCAGTACTGCTCGAGAGTAGTTGGCAAGTGTTTGCAGACAAGTCGGGGTCATCTATGCAAACTACAGGCAACCACTGCAACCTGCTGGCAAACAAAACAATCACGGGGGGGGGGGGGGATTGGTGCAGCACTCTCTTAGTGACTGATTTCACCTAACGACAGCCAGCAACCTTGAGCAACCACTCGCCAACGAGCAGGGGAATACACCTTCGTCCCTGGCAACTGCAGGTTTCAAGGGGGTTGCTGACCCATCTCTGGGCCTGTGTGCCCGTAGCCTGTGGTGGGGAGCATCAGTTACTGCCATTTTTTGTGTATTTAATGGCTAAAATGAAAAACTATCTGGGCAATATAAGTTCTTTTTCCTTCACCAGTTTCTTCTCTGATGTAATTGAAGCCCCCTTTCAACAGACCTTTTTCTTTCTTTCTTTCTTTCTTTCTTATAGCTTTATTTCACCAAACTATATTTCTCCCTATGTAGTCTATCACCCCCCCCTCCCCCCCTGCATTTCACCTACTTTAAGTGTGAAATAATTGCTAGTTTGCAAAGTTCTGCTTGTAGAGTACCCCATTAAGAACTAGTTTTATCTCACAACAGTCCCACACTGCGGCTGCATTAGCAGCAAATTAATGACGTAATCCACAAGGAATGTTTCCAAACAGGCTATTTCAGTTGCTCTGCTGTTGACTGTTCATTATTTCCACAAGTTCATAATTCAATGTCAAAAAAAAAAAAAAATTACAGCAGGGCACCACTAAGTAAACAATTTTGTGCCGAGGAGAGAAAGAGGATAGCAGTTACTCAAAGGTAGTGTTTTGCCCTGAAAATAACTCTTACTAAAACTTGCATATTCATTCACACCTCCTCAGTAATGACAGCAGGACAATTCACATGCTTATTTTGGTAAACAGTGCAGCGATAATGACTCTGACTCTGACAATAGCTTGGAGCCATATCTTTCATAATTGCTGCCATGTTACTTTCATCAGAATTTAGTCTTTCTTTTTATTGAAAGGAGCAGAGATTTAAAAAAAAATATGACTTTGAATTTATAAACTTTAGTTCAAAGACTTCATTACAAAAAAAAGCATTGACTGAATAGTCCAAATCTGTCGCAAAAAGCACACCATGCGTATACAGTGCTGAAATAGTACCTCTGAACTGTGTTTTACAGCCGAATCTTTTTTATAGGATGTGGTGTCATTCCAAAGCTGAGGGACAATGATCGCACCACGGAGTGATGAATGCATTTTAAAATTTCATCACGTACACGTATACACGCGTACCCATTATACATGCATGTACATGCACAACACATGCCAGCACCCACCATTTATATTCCGCTTCTCTCTTAAACAACACCGCTCTTCATTAAAGAACTTCTAACCTCCCCTCACAGAGATAAAGGGTAATTACGTAGCTATCGTCAGTTCAAACGTCTCTCATTTCACCGAGCGCAGGGACCATAGATAAGGCTGCTTAATTAACTTAAGTGCGTCTGTTCCATCACCTCTCACACAGGGACCCTCTCGCTGCTGATGGGAGTGCCGAAAAGGCTCGATTATACAGACATATTCAATCATCAGTATTGTCACATCGGGTCAGTTTCACAAGTTTAGAATTCAGCTTGTTCACTGAATACTTTTCCCTGTTGTGTGCACTAGACTGGGGCCAGAGAGTATGTGAAAATGGCATTCGGAGCTTAAGTGGAGTCAGCGGGGGAATTGAAAAAAAAAAAAAGTTAATACAGGAAATCTGATTTTGAAAAAAAAAAATCTGCTTCTATCCCTCATGAGGATTTGTTTTTACTTTTATCAGATCTCTGGACACTGAAATGTGATTTGAGCTGCCAGTTTTGACATATAGTAGCCTAAGCCGCATTAATGTTGCATAATTCAGTACTGATCACCCGAGGGATCTGCAAGCAGCGCAGTCAGCTTCCCGGCAGTGACAGCGGTAGAGTTCAGAATGCTTAAGAGTACTTTAGCCCGCATTGGGATGCTTTTACCAAAAAGTTTGAACCAATGTAGTTCACCTTAATAAGCGATCCTGATGCTCGATTGTGATTTTAGGAGGAATAAAAGGATTCTGATTGCTGGGGCCTGTTTTTTTTAAAGCTGCTAATTAAATTTTTTTCACCACCACAACAAAGCTGAGTTTCTTGCTTTAAACATTAAACACTATAAATCACAAGGTCACTCTTAGTGATTTCAGCTTTAATAAACAGAAATCAACATAGCTCAGTCTAACTGGAGATCAAAGTGTTGTGATTTACCATCAGAGCTGGAAGACTTTAAAGTGCAGAATGCGAGACACTGAGGCAGACATCAGGGAATTTTTATGTGTTAAAAAAAATCCACCAAAAATGTGGAAAGATGTTTCTTGGAAGACAGAGGAAGCCTGAGTCCGATTAGACAGAGGCCAGTGGAGAGAGGGGAGCCGGGTAAGTTTGTTGAGTGATCCGCATCCGAAGAGTTGACAGGTAGCGGACACAGGAGAACCAAAGGAGCAAGAGGAATCACAACAGGTACAAGAGAACATGAGCGGAGCCTTAACATTGCTTCCACTTTGACTGCTGCGAGAGTCTGGCCGAGTGAGTGAAAGAGTCAGTATTTAAAACCTGCAGGTGGGTGATTAGATGATGACAAACAGGTGCACCCGCAGTATTTGTGTGGTATGTAGCCATGTCTCCAGAGGGATGCCATCAACTCGTAAACTCACCAGCGGGTACACCTGGTCAACTGCTCATTAATGCAAAAATCTCATCAGTCCATCACATGGCAGCGGCCCAATGCTTTTAATCATGTAGGCATGGTCAACACGACCTGCTGAAGTTCAAAGCAAGCATCAGCATGGGGAAGAAAGGTGATTTGAGGGGACTTTGAATGTGGCAGAGTTTTTGGCACCAGACAGGTTGGTCTGTTTCAGAAACTGCTGATCTACAGGGATTTTCCCCCACACAACCACCTCTAGAAAGGTCAGAAAAAGAGAAAATATCCAGTGAGCGGCAGTTCTCAGGGTAAAAATGCCTTGTTGATGCCAGAAGTCAAAGGAGATTTGCCAGACTGCTTTAACCTGATAGGAAGGTAACAGTAACTCAAATAACCAATGGCTACAACCAAAGCATGCAGAAGAGCATCTCTAGATGCACAACAGCTTGAAGCAGATGGACTACAGCAGCAGAACATCACACCAGATGCCACTTGTGTCAGCTTAAAACAGGAAATAGATAGATCTGCAGTATGAATCGAAATATGTTATATATGTATGAAAATGTGCAGTCATTTCAGTATGAACGAAAAAACTCTGAGGAATGTTTCCAGCACCTTGTTGAGCCTCTGCTCTGAAGACAAAAAGTTGTCCAACCTGATACCAGTAAGGCGTACCTAATGAAGTGTCCGGTGAGTGTCCAAACACACACACACCCATATACACACTCATGCACGCACACACGCACACACAGCACTCCAAACATGCGTTACCAGGTAAACTTCAACCCGCTGCTTCTTTCTATAGAAGATGATGATCTTCAATGGTGACATGTGGATCAACTTCACTTGCAACAGTGTTCTTGTTTAATTAGTGTGGCTGTGTGAGTGTGCGTCTGTATGCGTATGTGCAAGCATGCATGTCTGTGTTTTTGGTAATTCCTCTGTGAGCCTCGCATTCAAACGATTTCTTGGTCTCAGTGAAATTTCCTTAATAAATACAACTATGACTAGACTCTTACATTAGAATTTAAACGCAATACTAATTTCCCAGCGTAGCTTCTCGTCCTCTTTGATGTTTTCTGTTTGAGATTTTTCAAAGTCCAGCAGGATTAGAGAGCAGGGTTATAACCTTGGAAAGTCAGACATGCACAAGAAAAATGTTTTTCATTTGTCTTATCCTGTCACCTTCCTACCTTCCACCACACATCAGTGCAAGAATTCAACAGGCAATCTGGATTTCATTGTAATTCAGGGTCAAAGCTCAATTCAGTTGACCGTGGACCTCAAATCCTGTCTGAGCACAGCTGTTTCCTCCATAGGAAGTATTGGATTCAGTAATAAAGGAAGCCAGGCGAGCTCTTCCTCTGCATACATGAGATTAATTATTCTGTATTTTCATATCTCTCTCTCAAGAAAAAAAAAAGGTAAATAGGCATTCACCTCTCGAAGCTGCTTCAGTGACAGCAGCCATTAACTGAAGAAATAGCATCTTACATGCTTGCAGCTCCAAAAAAGACCATTTGTCAGAATGAAACTAACTTGTTCAAAAGAGTCAGCATTTGAGTTGAGGCCAAGGACATGCAAAAGTGGATAAAGCTATGATAACAAAGCATTTCATTAAAAACAGTCAATAAAGTTAGGAAGTTAACTTCGGAAAATAAAAAAAATCAGGTTTTGTGAAAAAAAAATGTAATAACATCAGTGGAGAGAAATAAAACATGAAGAAAAATCTAGATTGTAGGAGAGCTCCTGTTCCTCTCCTCATCTTTACTGTCAAAGAAGTGAGAATGTTTCTTTTGTCTGTTTCTATACAGAAACGATCAAAACGTCCAAAATGAGTTAGTTATCACTGATTCTATTTTCAAGTATTATACCAGTGCAGACAAGAAAAAAAAACATCACATGCCCAAATACTCATTTGATTGTTCACGTGAAGGCCAACAAAAAACAAACTAAGAGCTGGGAATTAAAGACCGATCTCCAAAATGGGGAAAATATTGCTGAACACAGGACAGATTAATAAAAAAATCGACAGCTCCAGTTTTCACTCAAACTCCTCTTACTTGTAAGTTGCCATATTTATAACCATGCTTTGTACTCTGTATGTGACCACTTGAAAATGTAATGTAATGTATATCGCAAGAGAACCGCACACAGTGCCAGTCTCGATATCCGTTGTGTGCGCTGCTGCTGCTGTGCACGGGGTGATCATCTCTTGGTAAACATATTTCCCAGAAAAACATCAGTTCGATGCCTGTTATGCAGTTTTATGTGTAACAATACACACCGTGTGGAAGCAAATGCCCTCACGCGGTGAGACCCCAGGATGACTTTAGCTTTGCAATAAAGGCAAAAAGAAGAAAAATGATAGCATGTAAAAATATGAAGAGAGTTATCCGGCAGCGTCGACTACACAAACACCATTAAAGAGAGGAAAGGAGACTCACAAGGACAACACGAACACGCATGTCTGACACCGAATGAACAACAGGCTGAAGTAATAATGTGACCATGGGAATCAAAAACGAAAAACCAAACTCAAACAAACGCGCTGAAGAAATCAAAATCCCGAGAAAGTGACAGCTGTGTTTGATGGCAGTCTTGCCCTAATTAAGTTTCTCACTCATGTGAAGCAACTCTGGTTTTCTTTAGTGAATCGAATGTGAATCTTTTCTAACAAATCCCTTTGTGTTAACGCTCCCTTTGTGTTCTTTTAATTTTATATCTTTCTGTCTGCACTTTTAAGGAACAAGTGGGATGGCAGATGCCCTCGCTCTATTTTATTCATTCTGATTCAACTCGTCTTTTCTCCTCCTCCCTGCTGTCACCCCATTTCTTAGCATCTTAATATGCACCTTCTGTCCTTCCATTATTCATCGTGCACATCACCGGTCCCACTCAAGCTCTTCCTTCTGCCTTTCTGGTTTCCTCGCCCCTCCTCCACTTGTTACTTCAGAAGAATTAACCTCAGTTCCCGTCCCTCATTTGCCGCCCATTCCTTCCATCGTGTTGCTTACCTGCCCTCCCACTTTAACTTTTTCCCCTCCTTTAAACCCACTTTCATCTTTTCCTCAACGCACCATGCACCTGCCTCCGCCCTTCAGCCTTTCTGCCTTCTGTTTTCCACCCCCTTACTTCCTTCTCATACTTAATCTTCACTCAGCCTTTCCCCTGTCTCTACATCCGACCCTCTATCTCTTCCCTACCAGCATTCTTCTTCTCATCCTCCCACACTCAACCATCCATTAGACTGTGTGTGTGTGTGTGTGTGTGTGTGTGTGTGTGTGTGTGTTCGCGCGCGTATGTGTGCATGTGTTCATCTTTGTTTGCACATGTGCAAATTTGTGTGTGTGTGTGTGTGTGTGTGTGTGTGTGTGTGTGTGTGTGTGTGTGTGTGTGTGTGTGTGTGTGTGT
>JAVDPK010001948.1:135779-147277 GCA_034780415.1 Cichlasoma orientale
GTGTGTGTGTGTGTGTGTGTGTGTGTGTGTGTGTGTGTGTGTGTGTGTGTGTGTGTGTGTGTGTGTGTGTGTCTCCCGGGCAAGATGTTCATTACGGTGCGGAGGTTAGAATGATGACGGTGGTAATAATGATAAAAAGTCGTCAGAAAGATACTGATCAAACATTTCTCAGAGGCAGTGCGTGGATGTGTGGCATGAATATGTGTGCCAACATGCACCGTGTATGTGTGTGTGTCCTCTGTGCCATGGTGCTTAAGGCCGAATATTCCCCCGAAAGGACAAATTTTAGAGCGGCCTCTTTTTAAAGTCCCTCAAAATTTACAGAACAGAGGAGTTTGCGATTTTTGTTTAGTGAGCGCTGCTGTTAATTGGAGCTGCTCCAGGCTGTCCTCAGGCTATTGGGAAGTGTGTATGAATGTGTAACTGCGTGTTTGCCTCCACGTGTGTGTATTTCACTGTAGTTGATACTAGGACACGAAACATAAGGTTTATAATCCTCCACAGGGAGGACGGAGAGGGAAATCAGCAGCACCACTGCCACCACTGCTTACACGTGAAAATGACAGCAATGTTAGGTCGCTTTCAGCAGTGGAAATTAAATTAGGTTGCAGAAATCAAACACAAAAAGGCAAAAAAAAAAAGAAGAAGGGTGAAACAACATTAGCAGCACTGAGCAAAAGAAGCAGACAAAACGATGGCTTGCACTCATGCCAGGTGATGAATAATTTGTATGCACTGTTGTTTTTCTGCTTGATGACAGTTTTTTATGTTCCCGTGAATGCGTCAGCTGTGAAGCTATTAAGATCTTCAAAGTCCCATTGTTAAGCATCGCATTTGTAGCAGGGTTCATGTCATATTTGCAGCTACAGGAATCAAAACAAAGTGGATGAAAAGAGGACGCTCCGTCACGCAGCCGAAAAGGGTCACTGAAACGCTGATGGTCCAGCGGATGAAATAGCTGAAAATAAACGTTTGTGCCATGAAAACTCTTTCCCTATGAAAACGTCCGTGTTCACCCCGTGCCTTCAGATACAGACACACACACACACATGCTCACATCTGTCTCATCCACCCTTGAGTTTCATTATCTTTAAGCCAATTCTAAGTTTTGCTTCCCTATTACTTGCGCTCGACTGGTCCAATACTCGGTGAAAATTACTGTGTAAGATTGCAGAAATTGTTTTCATCATCCGTCCCCAAGGTCTGTAATGAATTAGGTAGACAAAGATTATATGTACTCTATTCCCTTTTTATATTTTACTTCAAGCCGATTCAATGCAGAGAATTGGTCTTACCTTGTGTGCGTCTGAAGTAAAAAAAATATTTTTTGCGATCAGCAGCAGATTCATAGAGGAGCCGGACTAAGTCTTGCAATTCTCAGAAAGAAAAATCCACCAAAACACTTTGTTATACACTTTCCAGCAATTTTATTAGGTACACCTCTTCAACTGCTAGTTAATGTAACCGTCTGATCAGCCAGTCACATGGCACTAACTCACATGGCACTGTGCATTTAGGCGTGAAGACTTGGTCAAGACGAGCTGCCGCTTTTCAAAACAAGCATCAGAATGGGGAAGAAGGGTGATTAAGTGACTTTGAATGTGACATGGTTGTTGGTGCCAGACAGGTAGTTTGTCAGAAACTCCCGTCTGCTGGGATTTTCCCACACAACCATCTCTAGGGTTTACAGAGAACGGGCTGAAAAAAGAGAAACTATCTAGTGAGCAGCAGTTCTGTGGGTGAAAATGTCAGAGGTCAGAGGAGAATGGCTGTCTGCTTCGAGCTGATAGGAAAGCAACAGTAACTTAAATAAGCACTCATTACAGCCAACGTGTGCGGAAAAGCATCTCTGAATGTACAGCACTCTGAACCTTGAAGCAGATGAGCTACAGCAGCAGAAGACCACACTGGGTACAGCTTGTGTCCGTCAAGAACTGAGGCTACAGTTTGCAGGACTCAACAATATTGGACAACAGAAGACTGGAAAAATGCTGCCTGGTCTGATGATTCTTAATTTCTTCTGGGATACTTGGATGGGATCAGAATTTGAGATGGATAAACAGCATGAAAGCATGGCTCCACCCCGCCTTGTAGAGAAATTTGCTAGGCTGGTGGTGTAATGGTGCGGGGAATATTTTCTTAGTACCAACTGGGCGCCATTTAAACACAACAGTCTACCTGAGTATTGTTGCTGACCGTGTCCATCCCTTTATGACCACGGTTTAGCCATCTTCTGATATGCTGCTTCCAGCAGGATAACACGTCACGCCACAAAGCTCAAATCATCTCTAACTGGTTTCTTGAACACAGCAGTTCACTGCACTCAAATGACCTCCACAGTCGCCAGATCTAAATCCAATAGAGCACCATTAGGATGTGGTGCAGCAGCAGATTGACGTCATGCAGCTGACAAATCTGCAGCAACTGTGATGTTATTGTGTCATTATGGACCAAAATCAGCACCTTGTTGAATCTGTGCCATGAAGAATCAAGGGTACTAATAAGGTGTACCTAATAAAGTATATCTCTTTATGATGTGTTTGTATCAGATTACTTTGGTTTTGTTTATATTAATATAAAAGTTATTTATTGAAAATGTTTCTTACTTGAATAAAAAGATCTTCATACAACAAAAATTCTGATCTTTAGACACTTTATTTCTTGTATTGTGGTTAATTTGTATGCACCATTTTGTACCTTTTCTCCTCCAGTCTATGGCGGAAAAATCTTTAATTAGGAAAACAGAGTGGAACACAATGCACTGAGGCTCTCAGCTATTCTGTTTTGCTTAAAATTTTTTACTCTCTCATAAATCAACTGTAGCCCAACCTCTTTAAATTTGCATGTGGCACTTAAGTTCATATCAGTCAACTACTAACTGATAAACTGGGGCTGTTATGGCTTATTGCTTGTTTGGGGAAGATTTAAAGTCATTTTCTGCAAATTGTACATGCAAGGTTCACAAAATGGGGCCAAAAGAAGTCTCCAGGATGGATCCTAGCTGGGGTGAGTTTCAGTGGTTTCAGCGCGGTGTGGAGAGTTTAAAGAAAACCTCAAAAGCTTTAGTTTGTTATAGAGATTTTAAAAAATTCCAATGAGAAGGGTTTCAAATTTTCATTTGGAAGGGGTGAAATGACGTATAACTGATATTTAGGGTAAAAAAAGATCTTTTAATTCATGAATTTGATGGAAAGCATGTAGAATGCTTGGGGGGAGGTAAAGATGGTTTATTTTTAGCTCCAAACGCAACTCCGTGCGAGGAACATTTCTAGGATCTGCTGAAATGGAGCAGTGCGGGTCACTTTAGGTAAACAGTCAGCTGGACACATGTGGACCAAATCTGGCAATTTTCTAAGTGGATTTATGAACATCAGGATTTTGGAATACTTATTGAAATTGGTATTTATGGATTGAGAATTTCCCAAACTTTTATTTGGTGTAAAAATATATAAAATCCCAACAAGCAGACCTGAACAGTGGCAAATAAAAGTTGAACCACTTACCACTGTTTGAGTGGGCACCTGACCCGTTCTATAGCTATTAGCTATTATTACCTACTATAAATGGCAGAGATCATGTTTATTTCCTCTTTATTTCAGTAAGAATGCCCAAGACCAAATTGATAGGTTATGAAATGCTAATACTTGCTTCAGCCTGCTAGCTACACCATCAAGTGGACTGATGGTGTTCCAACTCTGACTACTGGCCATGTGCAGTTGACTCAACTTGATCCTAAACTAATGTTAAATATCAAAGCAAACAAAAGAAATAAAATGATGCTAGTGGAAGTTATGATATTCAAGTGTCTCTTCCTGATATTTAGACTGGCTGTATATTTATAAGCTTTTTTATGTTTATGGCACTAAGTGTTATACTGTGGGATAGCCTGCTTATTTCCCCACAAATGGAGCCACATTTGTAAGAAACATGCATTTGTGGGTTGAGCAGCAGAGTTGAGTTTGTGGGTTGTGTCCATGAAAAACTTGCCAAATCTTCTCTGCTAATACCAAACAGCTCATTCTGCTACTGACTCTTGTTTAGTGTCATTTATTGGATTGGATGATTAAGTTCTGAAGAAACAACAGCACAGCAGCCCACCCAAGCTGATCCCACAAGTGTTGAATGGGGTTGAGGTCAGGACTGCAGACAGGTCGCTCCATCCATTCCGCTCCCAAATTCTGGAGATAGCCTCTGATAAAACCTGCTCTTTTGGGGTGGGCGTCGTCACCTAGATGGAGTTGGGTCCCACACTGCAGAGATATGGGATTGCCACTGGTTGCAGGACCTCAGCTGGATATCTCTGTATTGCCTCCCGTGATGACAAGCCTGACTGTCAGCACCTGGAGCACCAGAAGCTCAAAACAAGAGTTGATAGCAGAATGAGCTGTTTGGAATTGTTAGAGATTTATTCACAAGAAGCATTGTTATAACAAAAAAATAATAAAAAATCGACCAAACGCAAATTTTCTTATTTTTTGTAACTTCCTTGCCTGGTGACAAGTAGTGCACATATATGTGTATTAGAAATCATGTTGGCTACATAGCCAATCCGTACTTTAACCTTAGCTGCTTCTTCTTTTTCTGCTTTTTCACCACAGCGGATCATCTTCCTCCAGCTCACGCCATCCCTAGCACCCGCCTCTGTCACACCAACCCTCTGCGCATCCTCCTTCACTACATCCATGAATCTCCTTTGCAGACTTCCTCTTCTGCTCCTGCCTGGGAGCTCCAAACCATCTCAGCCTTGCCTCTCTAACTTTGCCTCCAAATCGCTCAGCCTAAGCTGTCGCTCTGATGTACTCATTTCTAACCCTGTCTGTTCTGGTCTACCTTAACATTATCAGACTACAAAAGACCTTGGGTTACAACTTACTTGGTTTACCACCTCTATTCATTGTCAGGCTCCTAATTCACATTCACATTGCGGGACTAAAAAAAAGACCCACTGCTTAAAAAAAACTGTTGGTCAGAAAGGTCATCACATTTTTTTTCTACTTTTTTAAATTTTTTATTGGGTAAGTGATTAGTCCCATGCAGTATTTGTGAAATACTGCATGTGACTTATCCCTCGTATTCCCTCTGAAATGTAAGCACTAAGCAAGAAAGGAAGAAAGGAAGAAAGGAAGAGGAAGAAGCGATGGATTATTTTGTTTATAGTGATGTCATGCATACTGTAGTGTTTTCCCTCAAACTGCACACACATTAGACGGCGTTTGTTTAGCTAAATGTAGCTAATAAAATGGTGTATACATAAAATACATGTGTACTTTAGGCTCACTTTGAAAGAAAAGTTCATTTTAGCATAACTCTGAGGCTGTCAAATACAGCAAGTCATTTTAGAGTGGAAAAGGCTCGTGTGCAAACGTCCCTCTGAGAGTTATTGAAATCTGTCAGCATGAGCAAAATGGAAAATGACCCAATGCCACAAATCACAGGATTACCAGACTTATAGGGTAAATACATCAAACGCTCTCATACCTCATCAGCACGCAGCCAGTTAGGCTACTAAAAACATTACAGAGCATAACCCAGCAGGAGACAGAGTGACAACAGAATGGGCATAATTTATAATAACATAATAGCTGTTCTGATTGTATGATTGCCAATCACATAAACGAGCCTTGCTATCCCCCCCTGCAGGTTTACGGTAAGTCGACTAATCAAAACAGATGTAATCAACAACAGAGGGAGAGAGGCTGAATGGATATCCATCATGTCATTAGACGGCTCTATTGATTGCAAATGCAGGAACAAAGCGCAGCAGAAAAGAGCCACACTGAGAGATGTCTGGGAAGTTTGCTGGTGGAGAAGTTTGACTTTAAATGTGTCTTTTATCTGCATTTCACTTGCATCATGCTGTCATGCCGCTCTACAATGGATTTCTTCCTGTATGATTGTGATGATTATGATGATTGCCGGTTGTGCAAAATAGTGAGCCTTGAAAGAAGCCCTTACTCTTTGATTCCGAGGTTCAAAGCCGGGTGTTAACGTTCATGTTTCTGGATTATTGATGATTTTTTTTTCTCCCCCTCCTATTTATCTTTGTTGCACTGCTACCTCGATACTCAACCATTATTTCAAGTACGGGAATAATAAGCCACAGAACCGGAACCACTAAATAAGCCCTGAGGTACCTACATCCGCGATGTAAAAATACTGAAGTGTTTTTGGTTTGTTGGTGTATTGTTTTGTGCATTACAAGCTGCGCAGACCATATGACAAACCTTAAACCTAATCTGTAAACCTTGACCCATCAGAACACGGGGCACTGTTGAACATTGTTATGTTAAAGGGGAAAAAAATGTGCTGATCATGTCAGGTTTGGTTAATTTGAGGAAATGTTGTCTAAGAGGGTTTAAACGAACCTTAAACGAATTCCCAAGAAAGTTCAAACAAAAATCTGCAGATTTGTGTGAAGCCTCAAAACAAGCAACAGCAAAGAGATTCCTGCTGTACCAGAGAAGCTGGAAGAAAATATTAGAAGACAAAAACAAACTGCAGTGTTGCAGCAGCAAACTCACAAACATTACCAACACACCACAGAATAGATATGAAGTGGCTGAAGAAGAAAAATACATACACACAACCTACAATACTACAATACTACAAAAAAAAAAAAAAAAAAAATTGTCGGTTGCACGTCCATGATGCGAATCTCCTCTTCAACCACATCCCAAAGGTGCTCTATTGGATTGAGATCTGGTGACTGTGGAGGTTATTTGAGTTTGAGATGATTCGAGCTTTGTGGCACGGAGTGTTATCCTGCTGTAAGCAGCCATCGGAAGATGGGCACTCTGTGGTCATAAAGGGATGGACATGGTGAGCAGCAATACTCAGGCAGGCTGTGGTAATTAAATGATGCTCAGGGACCCAAAGTATGCAAGAAAATATCCCCCAAAACCATTACAGCACCATCAGCAGCCTGATCTGTTGATCCACGGCAGGATGGAGCCATGCTTCCATGTTGTTTACAGCAAATTCTGACCCTACCTTCCAAATTTCACAGCACAAATCGAGACGTATCAGACCAGGTAACATTTTTCCAGTTTTCTGCTCATCTCCTTCAAGGTTCAACACGTTACACGTTCAGCGATGCTCCTCTCGATACCTTGGCTGTAACGAGAGGTTATTTGCGTTACTGTTGCCTTCCTACCAGCTCGAAGCAGTCTGGCCATTCTCCTCTGACCTGTGGGATCAATAAGGCATTTTCACCCAGAGAGCTGCCGCTCACTGGATATTTCTTGTTTCTCAGCCCATTCTCTGTCAACACTAGAAATGGTTGTGCAGGAAAATCCGGTAGGTCAGCAGTTTCTGACCACAACCATGGCATTTAAAGTCCCTTAAATCACTTTTCTTCCTCATTCTGCTGTTCAGTTTAAACTTCAGCCGGTCATCTTGACCACATCTACATGTCTAAATGCACTGAGTTAAAATCAATGATAACCGCTACACTTATCATCGATTTTATAGGTCATCCTGCAAATGCAAACTATCACCACTGTAAATAGTCATTATGACAAATATTATAACGCATCCAACAGATACAGAAAAACACTTAAAATTTTAATCTGGAGTTGTTCTTCCCTCCACCCAAGGCTAAAATTGTTTCTCTTTCTCTCTGTGTTTTTTACTCCTGAGGGAAATAACTGGCTCTTTATCGACAAGAAGGCGATGCACATTTTGTATTTAATAACAAATTCATAAAAATGATTGCATTGTTTATTACACCCTGTATTGAAGTTGTAAGCAGATTTAGGTGTTAATCATGTGTATGTGTCATTTACTCATTTGCAAACATCTATGCAGAATGTCCTCCAGTGGCCATCCGGCCTTAACCAATGACAATGCAACGAAATCCAGCTAATAAACGATGATTCATACTGCAGACGTCCTTAAAACTGCTTAAAATTGCTCACATACAGTTCATAAATGTCAGAGGTGGAAGTGAGGTTAAAGAGTATTTGAAATAAAGAATGTGTGCCAGTAAATATTTGACTATTGCCTGCAAGTTAATGCTTAATTATTTCTTATCTCACGGTGAGTACGTGTTCATAAACGTGCACACGCTCGTATCCTGACAGTTCATCATCTTACCAATCATCACTGTCCATTATGAGGAGATTTATCTGTTTTCATGTGTCTGGACCATGTCAGTTTTCTAACGCATGATGCATTATAAAAACAATATTTTGTTAAATCAATAAGATATATTTCTGCAGCCAGAGTGTCCGTCTGCACTAACAACAAACACATATATCACATTTGTAACAGATTATATTGAATTAACCTTGGTCCTCTGGGACTGACCACTATTAACAAAAAAAAAAAAAAAAACCAAAACAAGTCTTGATTTATTTCGTAGTGTGTTTCCCGCTGTGCTGCAGTAAAGGCAAAGCTATAAGAGGAAGGAGAAGTCAGACAGTCTCTGTCGGTGATGGACTGCAGCGATTGTGTTTGTAAAGAGGCATCTAATTATCCACAAGACCTTTCTGTGTTTTTCAGGAGCAGAGGCTGTGAGGATGGAGTAGGAGCTCCAAAAAAGTGTCCTGCACCAAAGGTAGACGGTGGATAAAAGCCTGATGCAGCAACCGTGATGTCAGACCTTTGGCCATCAGTATGTGGGTATTTTGAAAAAAGGACCTCAAGAAATGGCCCTGACATTACATGTTCATATGGTAGAGATTTGTTAACTAGAAGGTAGGCCAGGCCTAAAGTATGAAAAGCAAAGGTACTGAAGAATGCCTTAATGGCCAGGAGGGGGCGCCCCTTGTGGTTGCAATCTAATTTTATAGATGTCCTTTTTTTTATTATTATTAAATTTTTAGCCATTTGATAGCTTTTGCAGTGGAGAGAGACAGGAAGGCAGGAGGAGAGAAGGGGGAAAACACGTAGTAAATGGCGACTAGGTCAGGACTCGAACCTGCACCGTCTGCGCTGCCACATGGCATAAATGGTCACCTGCTCAACCGCTGAGCCTCCCTGGTGCCCCTAATTTTATAGATGTCTATGGGAAAACTGCCCTTGACTACATTAATCAGCGTCCTCGGTACACACTTGATACGTTTTTGGTCTCAGTCAGAGTGCAACATGATGCTCATTTTCTAAATGGCTGACCCCATTACAGTCAAAGAGAAGGACAAAGCAGGGTACGCTTTAGTGGCTGCTAGCCAATGAGTGGGCTGCGTCTCTGGGTTTCATAATTAGATCCACCCTTTGCTTGATGGTGACAGCAAAATTTCTCGACTTGAGGCTTCATATTAGGCAATGTCATGGTGGCTATGTCCATCTTTTATATACAGTTTACTTGCAAATAGAGGTTCCAGGTACTTCTGCAGTGGCAGTAACTCAGAGCATTTAAGCATGTAGACATGGCATATTTTGAGCCCTTTAGCATCATTTAAATGCCACAGCCTACCTGAGTATTGTTGCTGACCACGTGAGTTCACTGTACTCAAATGGCCTCCGCAGACAGAATCAAAATCTGAATACTTTATTAACATCCCAGGCGAAGGGATTACATTTGTTAAAGGCAGTCAAGTATGAATATGACATGTAGAAAAAATATGAACTGCACTGTGTTAAAACAAATACTCCAAAGTTAAACAATATTATCTACAATACAATGGCAGTGAGAATAATCAAAGTGTCATAGGAGGGAACTGCAGAGTTTAATGGCTACAGGTAGGAATGATTTCCTGTGGCATTCTGTGATGCATCATGGTGGTATTTCGCTGAACGTCCTCCTCGGACTGTCCATCATGTCATGGAGAGGGTGTGAAAGATTGCCCAATGTTGCCGGTAAATTGGACAGCATCTTCACGCTCCACACGAGCGCGGCACTGGCAACCACAGAATTAAAAATCCTGAGCACTGTCTGGCATATTTTGAAGGACCTCATCGACATCAGAAACTGAAGAGAGCTCTGTGCTTTTAGTGAATGTGAACACTATTGCATTTGTAATCATCCACAAATACAATACAGGCCTCACGGACGGAAACAGGGGTCACCGGTGTTCTGGTCACCGATGACTCTCTCCGCATGTCACTAGATCTCAGTCCAATAGAGCACCTTTGGGATGTGGTGGAACAGGAGATTCACATCGTGGATGTGCAGCTGACAAATCTGCAGCACCTGTGTGACGCTATCATGTCAATATGGACCAAAATCTCTGGATAATGTCTCCAGCACTTTGCTGAATCTATGGCAAGAAGAATAAAGGCAGTTCTGAAAGCAAACGTGAGTCTAACCCAATAATAGTAAGATGTACCTAATAAAGTGGCCAGTGAGTGTATGCACTGTAAGATGACAAAGCTGAAAACTTACTGCATCATCTGGTGTTTTCATTTCCAGCTCAGGCCCCTTGCTGCATTCTTTCAGTGTTTCCTGTCTCTTCATCTGTCACTATCTAATAAAAGCTAAAAAAAAAAAAAAGTGTCCTTTTCATATTAAATGGCTGCTGGCTTTCTGACAGTACGTATTTAATCTCTTGAGTTACTGAAACTTTTCTTGCATGCACAACTTGCTCTCTAAGTCAAGTGGTGTATTCCTCATCTCTGCAGTTTGAAAAATGTCATGTAGCAGTTTGCTGGAAAGCAATTTAGAGCTTTAGGAGCGAGCCAGACCTGAAACCTTCCAAATGCTCACAAATGAAAGCATGTGAGGCTCATTGAGGCTTCTGTTTGGACTGTGCAGGCAGTGTTAGTAGTTTATTGCTGCAATTGTAATCAGCTATCAACCGATTTTGGAGTGATATATCTATGTGAAGAGCCTATAACATCTTTAATGTTGTTTTCTGACCACTGTTTCAATCACAGGGATGCCTCCCCACCCTCACCACCAGCATCACCATCACCACCACACATACACACACAGGCACGCACGCAGAGATACGTGCACACTGAGCCCAGCCCAGAGAAGATTACTTTTCCTTTACTGTGGAAATCAATGAGAGCACTCCATTGCTCAATTTAATGCCCACACCTTCCCAACAAACTCAGAAATACACACACACACACACATGTGAGCACACACACACACCTGTAGATGATAGTACAGGGTAGGTAGCCTTGTGATTGTGTGTAGGAAAGCGGATTGGAAATATTCTATTGCCCCCCTCTGGTGACAACAGACACTGAGAGGATTAATTTTCTCCCTCCCTACCTCATGTACACACATGCCTTATTTCTCTCTATATGTTTTTTGTCTTATTTAAAACAATCCCTCTGCCTTATATTTACTGGAGTATTCCTCCTGGCTCTCCATATCTAGCTTTTTATTCACTTCTCACACTCTCTGCACTTTCCCAGGGAGTGTATAGCGGGTCATTTGGTACTCTGAACTCACTGTGGGTCACTGTTGAGTCTCGAGTATGTATGTGTGTGTGTGTGTATATATATATATATATATATATATACACACACACACACACACACACAAACACACACACACACACACACACACACACACACACACACACACACACACATAAGAAAAACCC
>JAVDPK010001948.1:158021-168300 GCA_034780415.1 Cichlasoma orientale
AAGGAGGGAGGCCCTAGATGGAGCCCTCACAGCCAAAGGGCAAGAGCCCCGGTGAAGCAGAGGTAACGAGCAGCCCGCCCCACCAGAGGCACCCCAGAATCCCTGAAGTGCAGACTGGAAATCTACCCCACATGGTGGTGCACCCCAGGGGGCAATCCCCAAGACCACAAGGCAGCATCCACCCGTGCTCCTACCAAAAGCAGCCAGGGCAAACACACACTACAAACCAGCAGTCACAGCACCCAAAGCCCTAAGAAGCCATCAGACACCCGCATTCTCCGAGCCCACCCCAGCCATCTGCTAGGCACATGGGGAGAAAAGACTACAGCTGGTCAGCCCAACAAAGTGATGGAATTGATCAGTGGGGAGCAGAGAGAATCAAATTCATCCAACTGGTTTTTAGAGGAGGCAGACATTCTCTCCAGACTAAAGTAATCTAGAAGCATCCTCTTCCAGAACCTCTGAACAGGCGTGTAAGTCCATAGAGCATGCATATAGTTCTCAGCATAGTTGCCTGTACAGTAGGTGCATGTATTTGAGTGTGTGAGGCCCTTTTGGCACATCCTTTATCCTGTATAGTGTGTTCTATGGAGAGTTTTGTATTGTACAAGTTGTAGGTTGGGGCTTTTAGTCATTTTGAAACTAAATCTTGCCTGTATGATGGACCTCAGTTGCTGCTATTCAAATAATTTACTGTTGCCGATTCCATATTTTCTTTTCCAGACATAAATCTGGATTGTTTTGAAACATGCTGCAATCTACTGGCTAAGAAGTAGTGATAAAAGTTTAGTAGTTTTAAACCACTCATTGTGTTTTGGCTTTTGTAGAGTTTTCAAACGTATTTGTGATGGTTTGTTTTCCCTTAAAAATCAGAAATGTTTGAGTGTTGTGACATAAACCAAACACCAGAGGGTTTGTTAGGGATTAATAAGAACAGATAATTAATTTTAGGCAGAAACATCATTTTAATGGTAGTAACTGTCCCCATGAGTGACATAGGTAAACTATTCCAACGTGTGAGATCATCCTCTACCATTTGTAGCAGAGAAATATGATTCAACCTAAGTCTGAGAGCCTGGCAGAAAAATTTATACCTAAATATCCAATGTTGCCTGACTGTAGTGGGGTGGTGAAGGCATCCTGAAGATAACAGTTCAGAGGCAGAACTGTTTACTCCAGTTGATCAAGTAATCTGATATAGATGTGATCATTGTTCAGTTTTGGTAGATTTATATTGTTAAGAAATTCTTCAATGGCAGCATCAGAAGGATTAATCTGTGATGATAATAAAGTTTCATAAAAGTCTTTAAAAGACTTGTTTATTGATCATGAATGATGTTCCCGGTCAACTCTTTAATCTAATAAATAGTTGTGAAGTTTTTCTTCCTGTTAATATGGCTACACGTCTTTGTTTGGATTTGGAGCAGGCTGAGTGTGAGGGAACTGTGGAGAGGTGAGTGTGTGTGCAGATGTTTTGGATATGTGAGTCTGCCTGTAAATCATTTAACCACTTAGTAACTTTTAGCCTCTTTTCCCTCGTACAGTCTCCCCGTACGGTCATGTGACAAACCTCAGCGTGCTCATTTTAAAAGTGACCGCTGGACTGTTGAGTGTGCACTAAAGGTGTGTATGTTTGTATGTGTGCACGTGTGTGTCTGTGCTGTATGTTGGTGTGTGTGTGTGTGTGTGTGTGTGTGTGTGTGTGTGTGTGTGTGTGTGTGTGTGTGTGTGTGTGTGTGTGTGTCTGTCCTGCATGGCTGTGTATGTGTCTGTGCTGTATGTTTGTGTGGTAAATTGCAGCACTGAAGGTAAAGCAAACATGTTGCTGAGTGCAGAAAGAGAAAAGGTGTGAAAAGTGACATAAGTGAAATTAAGCAGCGTCGATACCAAAGAGTCACAGTTAAAGTTTAATCAGTTAAACTTTAATCAATACCAGGTGGCGCAAACTCAGGTAAGCGGCGGGTCAGCGCTTTCTGGTGAAGAGAAGAGTGAAGGTTAGTTTGAGGTTTCCAGGTAAGTATTGCATATTGATTCAAGGAACTGAGCAAATGGATTAGAGTTCTTGCTATTTCTCTTGTAGTTGATGGAGGGAGGAGTAGCGTGCAGGCGGCCAGAGGAGTCCAAAGAGTGACGGGGCGGTGGTGAGCGGGCCGGCGGCTGAGTCTCAGCAGGCAGTTGTTTTCTTTCCAGGCAGAAGGTGACCAGCTTGAGCCCTGCAGGTGAGAATTGCAACCAAGGAAACAGATTCTCCAGGTGCAGAGAACCCTGTGAAAACTTTTTTTCACATTCCTGTACCTGTCAGACCAAAGTCTGAAACTTCCACCAGCCAACAAACCTACAGGAGACAACAGCTGGAGATGGTGCTGAGACAGAGTTACATTGCACATTACATAATCTCTCATTTTCTTCTCCTTTCGTCTCTTTCTTTCTCCAGCTCAGTGTCACGCGTTAACATTGTTCTTCTGTCCTTGGGAAACACAGCAGCTTTACATTTCATGACAAACTGCGCAGGAACAGCTCGTGTGTTTGCTGATAATTGTCGAAGTGCTTGAAAAGTTGCATTTGAAATTACCTGCCACTTAAAAACTCCACGTATGTTCGCTCCTCCTAGATGCCGACGCACTGAAACTGCAATTTTACATCTGCGGCATGAACGCGACACGGGGATGAGAAGAAAAAAAGGGATGTGTAATTTTCTTATTACTGAGCGAGCATCTCCATGCTGTCACTGAAAGCAACGCCAGGCCATTCAACAATAATGTGCATTAACCTGCCAATCAGATTTAACTACTCATTAACTTAAAGATTGTTCCAGCTCACTTTAACCCCTGCTTATAAGATTGCTGATGTTGGAGTTTGGTGTAGTTCTTTTTTTTTTAAAAAAAAACAAAAAAAACAAGCAATCTATCACTGCTCTCCAACCCATGTGAAATGTTTTTGTCTCCCTAAGAAGTGTGGCATAGGCTACTTGTGAATGCTTTTCAATCCTGAGTTTGTGTTAGTGTGCATGTTCAAGTCAGCTAGCCTGATGGAGACAGGACAGCCTTAAAATTGTGGGCGTTTTTGTATCTCTACTTCACGTTTTGACAAAGCACCTGCAAGCTCGGCGCAGCTTAGCAACACAAAGGGGGGAGAAGAAAGTTCTGCAACTCCAAAAACCAAAAGCTGTCCTTCCGAGATTAAATTTACAAGCCTGGTCATGGTTTTGTGTTTGAGGTGACGGTGGCAACATCAGCTCGTTGTATAAGCACAGTCAATACGCTCAGAAGGAAACGTGCATTGGGCTACACACCATCTGGACAATATAACCAACATGCACTAACTAAATGCAACCTAAAGCTGTCCGTGTATTTCATGTTATTAACCTGCGTCCTCACTGTTCTTACTATCATTCATTATAAGTCATCTGTTCCAGGCTGACACAGCAGACATGATCCGAGTCACTGATGATGTTCGTCCTAAAAGCAGCCCGCTGGTGTGTAAACTACTGTTAGTCAGTGTAGCAGAACACCGTTAGACCAGCGCGCGCAAGGCGGAGGACAGTGCAAATCTTCGGTGATGGATGGCAGCTGTAAATCTGGCAGTGGAAACATTTACATGCAAATAATAGCATCTGTCTGTAGGCTACTCACGCATGAGATGCATAAGCACGCAAATCATTACAAAGTAGGCAAACATGAGACAGCACACAGAAACAAAGGAGAAAAACCACGGGGGGAGATGTGAAACTACACACACGCATGCACACAGCGGAGGTAATGAGATGATGTATGAGAGCTTTTAAGCCCCTGTCCAGAGCCTCCTTTACTTCACTCTCCACTGGTCTTTCTTTCCAGTTCTGTGTGTTTCTCTCTTTCTGGCTCTCTTGAGTTTTGTCTCTATATGACTCTGCCCCGCACTCAGACATGATGTATTTGCTTATACTTGGTTAATGCAAGAAAGATGGACAGAAACTGCTTTTGATCAGTTTGGAATAAGGGGGACTGAAAACGAAAGAAAGCACCCTTTGTTTGTAGGTTTCAAATCCCTTTTTTTTACCATGATGTTGAACCTGTAAAAAATCTGGTTTTAGGATTGCAGCTATAAACACGTTTTATATTGTTTCGCAGTGAAAGTTCAGCCACAATAAGTGAAAACATGTGATGAAGAGAGGTGAAGTTCACCTTTGCTGTGGTTTGTAACATAAAGATATTCTTGGATGGTCCACCAACACCACAAACATGGTGGAGAGGGTCAGTGGCTTGAATAGGTGGATGGGAAGCCTTCCAGACAGATTGCAGCCTAGTCGGTCCTGTCAGTCAGAGCGATCATGCCTATAATGTCATAGTTAGGAAAAGACTGGTGGATTCAGAAGCACACTTTGAAATGGAGACAATTTTAAGAGGTTTATTTACAAAAGTATCGCAGAGAATCTGGGCCAAAGGAGTGCTTAAGGTAACTCGAACAAAGTAACTAACCAAACTGCACGATCTGGGGAAGACTGGATGAAAGGCACTCGTGGGTAATGAGCTGACGGAGCGCAATGATCCAGTGGAAACTGGCAGAAGGACACGCCAGGAGGACTTCACAGGGTTTGTAAGACCTGCCCACTCACACACACGCTGACACCAGAGAAAGATGGCAGGAAGGGTGAGAGAGGGAGAGAGAAAGAGAAGGAGGGAGAAAGGAAAGGGAAAGACCGTAGCCGACACCAGGGGCAACTGGGAACCATGACATATAATGACATAACAATGAATGAATAACTTCAAGCCTTGATACAGTTTAACGGGATGAGTTTGGATGAAACGTCACCACCTGCACTGTTTTATAATGAAATGAACCATTCATCCATTTTCTTCCGCATGTGCAGAATAAGCATGAATGTTTATTCTGCATTTTAACATGGGGGTCTATGGGGACTGACTCACTACTGGAGACAGCCTCAAGTCATTTGAGGAAAGCGGTTTTTGACACTTGGCTTCTTCTTTTGTCATCCTCGGGGACTGCTACTTATTCCCAAGCTGCGTTTCGAGTTACACATAACTTAAAGTGTCCTACTGTGAGCTTACTGTATGAAATGGAAACAACTCAAATTTTTATCTTTTGCTACTTGTATTCAGACTCTCCTTTCTGTCAAATTTTTTTCTCGTGCACAAAAGAGACCTGACTTATTCCTCGACCAGTTATTCAGAGGAACGCTTTACCACGCTTAGAGGAGAAAAAAAAATTTTTGTTTGAAAGAAAATGTTAAAATATAAGCTCATAATTAGCCCCTGATGAGGTTTGTGGTGAATATGAGAGGTCACAAGCCAAAAAACGAGCTGGGAACCACACGTCAGGCCGTCAGCTTATACGATTAAATGCTTTTGAAGCATGGAGACGTTGTATCTGTCTCTGCGTTTGGAATGGAAAGAATCCTACATATTTAGCATCTTTTGTGATTAATGCTGTTCAGAAATGAATAGTTACCTTGGTAATCAGAGTGAATTACGATTTCCCATTCACTTAATTATTCAGCCTGACATTGTGTTCTTTTTAGCTGAGGTCCTGAAGTAGCCATTCAATGAGCTTCGTTTCTATTCAGCACAGACGCTGCAGTTATTAACACGTCAATCAAATGATGAACTTGAAGGTTTCTTTTTGTTACATTCATCAAAGAATTTAATATAAGATTTATCATCTGTGTAATGTGGCACACGATCACTCAGTGCTGACCCTGTGTCAATCCCATCCTCACTTTTATTTACAATGGATTCTCACAAATACATCTCGCTAAGACACAAAAGAGGGAGGCACAAATTCGGCTCAGATCGCCTGGCTCAGTTTTCGAAACTGGCGCATCAATAGCCCGACCTAAACAAATTGGAATTGCTGAGAGAGTTATGAGCATGTTATTACCATGCTACAGTGTGGTATTTAAAAAGGTGTGACGGCAAAAGGCGATGTGTCAAAAACTGCAGCTCTGTCAAAGCCGATGATGTCACTGAGGCTTGACTCACTGGTCACTGCAATGCTGGAGAGGAGGAGTGGCTGCAGCGTTAGCCGTAAAGTTTGTCTTTGTTCTGCTTCCTTATCATTTAAATGCGTGTCGGGATAAAACTGTTTGCTTTTGTACTAACTCACATTTTACTTTTGTTTTCACGGCCTGTATTTGTTTAGGCACCAAAAACCGACTGGGGAAAGTTTAGGAAAAGATCATCCACATCATCACAACATTAGGTGAACAGTATGGTTGCCCAAGTGGTCCTTAGCAAGCACTTATACGCTCAACAGACACTTTATTAGGTACACCTTGCTAATGCCAGGTCGGACCCCCTTTTTACCTTCAGAACTGCCTTAATTCTTCATGGCACAGCTGGAAACGTTCCTCAGAGATTTTGGTCCATACTGACATGATAGCGTCACACACTTGCTGCAGATTTGTCGGCTGCACATCCATGATGCAAACCTCTCGTTCCACCACATCCCAAACGTGCCCTACTGGATTGAGATCTGCTGACTGTGGAGGACATTGTCACGTTCTAGGAACCAGTTTGATAAGATTCGAGCTCTGTGACATGCTGCGTTATCCCACTGGAAGCAGGACCACTGCACCTTCAATGGTGACAGCAGCCAGTGAGCAAATTCTAAAGCTTTCTGAATATCATGCTTATGGGTTAAAGCTGAGATATGACTGGAAGGGTTTACAGTGTGTTGACAGACAGCATAAACCTACACACACAAATGATCTAATTGGTTTAAGTCTATTTTCATGAATGATGTGTTTTTCACTGAACAAGGTAAACCATTGCCATTAAGCATGGTCCCAATTTGCAGCAATTTATTCATTTGCACAGACCTGTAATCCCTCATCTAATCCATGCACAATACGCATACATATATGTTCCAATAACTCCTGCTCATGCATTCGCAGATAAACTTGCAGTGATGGAAAGCCACACACACACACATACACACTTTCCACATTAAACCACCAAATCCTCCGCCTCCTTTATTCTCAACAGCCTGCAGGGGAAGACAGAAGAACTGCAGAGCCCCCACTCACACCCGATAAATCGACTCATCTGAGGAGGAGTTTTACCTTCAACCTTTGCTAAAGAGTTCTCTCAGAGACTCTTGTCTTTGTCTAGGTGTCTAAATTACAGGTGTGCATGTACATGCTGACACACATTTTCGCTGCTTGCAAAGCAATCTTGCACATCTACAACCAGCAACCTTCTGTCCAATTAGATCCCTCCCTGTCTTACTGTGCATAATTCCAGTTGATGGTTGCTCCTTCCTTCTGCTTTGCATATAAATTGCTAAACATGGTTTCATGATGTCTGTCAAACCGCACTACTCGAACGCTGCAAACAGTCACGGATGATGGAGTAACAGAGCATAAAAAGACTACAAGGTGTGTGTGTGTGTGTGTGTATCTGATACTGCAGCAGAGATTGTGTGATTCCTAACAAAGGATTTGCTGAACAAATCTCTCCATTTTCCCATTCCGCCACATGTGCCTCAATATAACAATCAATGGCCACTAATTCACCTTTTTACTGATGAGTTGGGGATGGTAAAGGTCTTCTTTGCAGAAATGTAACAATTCTTTCAACAAGGGGAACAACAATAGAAACCTAATCATGTTTCTGAAGGTGATATTTACTGTGATTACAAGTGAGGGTGACATGACCAGCGCTTTTTCATCAGTGAAATAACCTCTTGTTGTGGAAAAGGTCACCACTCATGTCCTTGTGCTGTGCCTGTATTTCAGGGGAGACCAGGAAAGTAAAAAAGTTAAGTTTCTTGTTTTGTTTTTTTTCGTTCTTGTATTTAGACAGAGGCAGTGCACAATAAAACATTAACCTTGTATGAAACCAGGAGACATGCATTGTGACAGGTTTTAGCAAAAATGCTATTTTCCACCTGCAGTCCCTGTTTTTTGTTTTGTTTTGTTTATTTAGCAGAGACCTGAGAGGTGAGAAGTTCAGTGTCAGTAGATGTAGATTATTTAAGGTTTTGTGAAAGTTTAGCTCACATTTTGATATTTTTAGGTCACATTTCCAAACTTTCCCTTTTGAGTTCATTAACGATTCCGGCGGTTTTACTCTTGGACTGGTAGTTGATGTTTGGACTCACAAGCAGAAGTTGGGACACAGAGCAGGAAAGGTTAAAAGAGGTTTACTGAGTCTGGCTTCAAGGTCGGCGAAGGGCGCTCAATCAGTGAAGCCAAACGCACTCAAGAAGGGGAGCAGGCAAAACAACAAGAACAAGCAAAAATCTGGAGTAGGCAGGCAGCCTGACAAAAGCAGAGTCTGACACTATAAGGCTCCAGTGACAGGATTTGCAGTGAGATTACAATGAGAGACAAGCTGGTACAACTCAGCATTCACGCAGCGTGTTTTACACCAACTACAGTGACTGTGAAAAACCTTTTTTTTTCTCGCAGGTACAGGAGGTCGCCCTGTCCTTACTGCAGCAGGACGTGACAGCAGAACGGACACAAACTGAGGCTGGTGCGGAGATGGGGCGGCTGGAATAGGTGGGGAAATCTCAAAAGTTATCCGCTTCACATTTCAGGAACAAACACAGAGAGTGGTATCAGTCTCCTTATTTGACACTACACCAGGAACTGCCCAAATCAAGGATAAAAATATAAAGAAATAAGCAGCTCAATGAATAATTCAAATGTCATTATATTCACCAGCAATATTAAAATCATATGTAAGCATGAATTCCTTCAATAAAAATGTATAAAATATTTCAATAAGTGAAATTACTGTTTATTTGCTTAATCCCCCTGTGTATTTTCTTACTGTTTAATTTTCAGTACTATTTAATAATGTGATCATGGTAACATTTACTTATTATATTCTCCCTTACTTATATTTATTTCTGTATTTTCTTCACAGATTTTTCTGCTTTATGAAAATGACACCAGGTTTGGGAAAAGATCATCCACAGGAACGGCTGCCTCCAGGCTGGAGATCCCAAGAGACCTGAGCCACTAAGGCCTTCGTCACACAGGCCTGGAGAGCAGTCGCGACCCCCTGGCAAGCTCCTGTCACCGGGTAAAAATACCATGGTTGGTGAGTGGTTGGTGGAGATTGTTGGCTGTGGATAAGAGGGCGCTGCACCAGAAACCTCCGGTTTCCTGCTGTTTGCATGAAAGGCACTGATCTGTCTGCAAACACTCGGTAACTAACCATCGAGCAGGGCTGAAACCTGAAAAAGTGTGATGGCATCCATGAATGGATAAAATTCCCCTTCAAAGTAAAAGTTGTGTGTTATCACTGAAACCAGCACTTTGCAACAGACTGAGCTTTTATTTTGAAGTTAAGCTGTTTCCCTTTTGGGTTTGTGGCACACTTTTCATAATTTCACTTAGCGAGTAGTTGGCAAGTATTTACAGACAAGTCGGAGTCTTCCATACAAACTGCAGGCAACCACAGCACTGCTTTTGGCCAAAGCAGTCGGAAGGAGGTTTTCAGTGCACCACCCTGTATCACTTTACAAACAATATCATTTAGCGACTGCCTGTAAACTCCACCACCCACTTGTCACTGACCCACTAATGGCTCTCTAGGTCTGTGTGACTGAGGCCTCAGCTGATCTATCTGAAAATAATACCGGCAGTCAGGAATATGTTGTTTGTGGTTCGTTTAATTGCACCTTTTTTAATCTTCTTCTTCTTCTTCTTCTTCTTTTAATTGCAGCTGCTTTGATCCGCCTTAGTTCTAGGAATTTAGTCCTGCATGGCATTTCCAAGTGCTCGTATCTGGTGCAGCTTGCATTTTCAAGGCTTAATTCCCTCACTAATTTCATTACTCATTATATTTCTGTCATTTTTTATTCATTTTTTTTTGTACTGTTTAACTACGCCAAGTACTAAGGTTCTGTTTTATTGCATGCAAGCTGTTTTTATTGTTGTTTCTTAAATTATTAACAGTTTAATGTGTCTTTCATACCTCAAATTGCTAACCGTTTTAACAGCACATAGCTGAATAACACAAACAAACTCAGACACGGGCACGTAATTAATCATAAAAGCAAAGCTGTTCACTCCAAAACGACTAAATATCAAGAGCTTCTTTAGTGAGGAGACAAACCCACACAGAGACAGCCACACATACAGATACAAACATACAGCTTCAATAATTAAGTGGCTGATCACAGAAAATTGAAAGAATAATCTCTTTGCTAGTTACTGTTGACACAGTCGTGAACATGAAAGCCAGGACTGCACACACACACGCATACACGCACCCACACACACACACACACACACACACACACACACACACACACACACACACAC
>JAVDPK010001949.1:0-16307 GCA_034780415.1 Cichlasoma orientale
ATCAGTAGATGACCTGCTCTACCTCCTGAGCTACAGCCACCCCAGTGAATGCAAGCGGACAACAGCATTGCATGCATTGTAAAAACACTTCTGCTCCTGACTGAAAACTTCCAGCAATATTTTTTAAAAACAAATAAATGCTTTGACACATTCTTGAAACTCTTGTCTCTCTTTTTAAAAAAATAATTTTATTAAGAGAGCGTAAAGGGTCGACTGTCTCTGTTAACCCTGTGATCGGCTGGCATCCTGTCAGGGAGCCGCTGCTTCTCACTGGATAGGATACAAAATAAATTTGTACTGAATTTGGTGAAAAGTTAACGATACAAAATATAAATGTTTCTACTTTTTCTGTTTATGAGATCTTTAGTGATCATGCCTTCTTCTTGTTTGTGACTTTGAAAGGAGCTGAGGGTGTCAGACATTTGATCAGATTATCGCATACCCAAAAGAAACCACATTCTGCAGTATTATCTCGGAAGCCTGAACACCATTAAAAGCAATCGTTCAGTCCCGGTGATGGTTGCTCTCCCTCCAGCAACAGCAGCATCATCTGGTGAGCCCACGGTGATCTGCAGACCTCCCTCCTCGATCCCACCCACCAACAACAGAACTCCCTCCCAAGTCTTAATCGATTTCCACCAAACAGATTCCTCCCTGCCGAACAGTTCCCTCCTTGTACAGCGAGAGCTCGTCTCTGACAGCTGAGGCCAGCTTGTAGCCTGTGGCGATCGTCTGGAATGGACAGACACAAGGAGCACACAAAGACGCGCCTCAAAGCAGCGGCAGATGTCCAAGTGATTGCTACTAATGCTGCCTTTCATTAGACAGCTCACAGCTCCGCTTGCATTCACTGATTGGATAAAAATATATAAATAAACATATATATAAAAAGAGGTCTGCTCTTCAAGGAGTTCAAGAGGCAGTTTGCACAAAATAGGCAATAGTTAGAGTGTCTTTGAACCAAACAGGAGCCATACTATTGAAGAAAGAGCAAAAGGGGGCCTGTGTGTGGCCATCAAGGACCTTGAGAGTGAACTGCTGCTCAGAGCCGCCAGCAAACAGATCTCTGCTTTTATTGAAAGGATATTTATAGGTTCAGCTTTCACATGACAAGCAGTCAGATTATTGAAATGAAATACAGCGTCTGCCAGGCTGGACGTAACTCTGAGTGGAAATCTTGGCTGATCGTTATTTTCTTGTGACTCATGGTCATTGTACCGCTTTGGAAGCTTCTTTATAGCCTCCAGGTTTGATAACCAGTGCTGATAAAGTATTCATTTATGAAGTTCCACTTCTATTGAATGGAGTTTTACTATTTGAGCTCCTAAACATTTTGGGTTTGGCGGTTGCCAGGGGAACGGTACTTGTCTGACAGCATTGAGCCAAGTGTAAAGTGTGGTGGAGGGGGGGTTATGGTGGGGGTGTTTTTCAGGTGTTGGGCTCAGCCCCTTAGTTCCAGTGAAAGGAATTCTTAATGCTTCAGCATTCCAAGACATTTGGGACAATTTGATGCTCCAACTTTGTGGGAACAGTTTGGGGACGGCCCCTTCCTGTTCCAACACGGCTGCACACCAGTGCACAGAGCAGCTCCTGCACAGAGTCCAGATGTTACTCAACTCCACATGCAGATGAGTGAATACTTATAGTGTGCATCACCTGTTTGGATCCTTGGATTCACATAAAATATTAAAATTGTTGCAGATACTTAATAGACACAAGAACTCCACAGCATGAAAACCAGAAGGTGAAATTAATGGATAGTTTATTTCTCACTTCCTTCACTCCGACACCTGGAGGATGCTACCGTCATCTACCATCATGCTCCTCAGATCGTTAACTTGTGTTATCTCAATTTAGACGAACCACCTGGAGAGTGATGCGGAGACATTCAGATCACATGTGATGCAAACTCCAAACCGAGCGCATCAGTTCAGACCCTGCTGTGGGCGACAGGTGCAGTGAACCTTTTCGTGGGTGCATTGTCTCAGCTTCTTCAACGGCCACTTCTCATCACCTCTGACAGAAATACAGCTTCATGCTTGTACGCTGTGTGACCAGTGTACAGTATATTTATTGAACTTTTACAGATGGACAGTCAGTGTGTCAGCTCTGTGCAGCTTTCTAAGCTATGGGTTCGAAAACAAGAAGAATATTAGAAAAGGCTTAAAACTGCTCTATGATGCTCAATATTGATATTGCAATAAAATATCAGTGATAAAAATTTTTTTTTTTACCATGTTTGTTTTAAGATACTCTACATTACAACAGTTTTAAGAACAACTGGACTTATCAGCAGGTAGGGCCTGTTAAGCTGAATGGGTATCGAGTAATTTAATAACTGGCCTTTAATTATGACCATAAATGATCCTATTTACCAAAATCCTGTTTTGGAAATTATCTCTGGCTTCTTTAAAAGCCTCTACTGGAGCAGGGAAATATGACTCAAGGGCACCTCAGTGGACATAAAGAGGAAGATGAAAGCAATTCTCCCCATGCTGAGTTTTTTTTTTTTCTTCTTTTTCTGCTAGTCCTGGCATCGAACTGCTGACCGACCAAGCATTTCAGCATAATCTGAAGCCTCGAGTTGATCTACTATCTTACTTTACTCCTGGGTTAGTTTCAAACAGAGTGCGTTTTCCGGGGAAACGCTTTAGTGAGATGAAAACACGGACAAGGAAATGAAAACTTTGGCATGATGGTGAAGCTGCAAGAAGGGGAACACACACGGGCATCGAGTGTTTCACGGCCCACTTTGGCAACACGGATAAAAAAAAGTCGTTCAGCTCGTAAAAACGGTTTTGTGTGGGTTGTTTGGGAGTTTCGAGAATTCACCTTTAAAACAACAGGATGACTTTTTTCCCTCTTGCTTTTTTCTTTGCTTTATTTAATATCGTACATTTAATCTTTGCAAGATTTATAAAGTTATAGCTTATAAAGATCTCTGCATTTTTTTTTCTCAATTTTATTTTTGCCATTGAAAAATGGGAATTCACTATCGGCTACCAACAACAATGACACAAAGAAGAATAAAACGAGGAACACGCAGCGCGACTGTCAAAGCGAAGGAAAAAAACCGGCATAGTTCCCCTTTAATATGAGACAGCAGACGCGTCAGCGCTGCAACAGCAGCACAGGCTCATAAAAACATGTGTCTGCTCCAAGAAACACACTCAGCATCTTAGCATTAAACCAAAGTGATTGCAGACCCACCGAGGTTATTTGAACCTTTATTACTTTTCCCCGTGTGACTCTCTTGTCAGAGCTGGTTTGCTTCCACTCCCGCCAACATCGTTGCTGGAGGATTTGAATAATTCATGCTATCTGCGTTATTTATGTATTCGCTTATTCATGAAAGCGCAAATGCGTATGTGTGTGTGTTGCTGCTTGGGAGGCAAATGGAGACATCCGCTGAGTTCGGGGCAGCGAAAGAGGAGATTGTTTTTATTGTAACAGTGTCATGAAATTGGATTCTGTTCGAGTCATCGTTTCACAAAAGACCATGACCGATGCATGTTGTATGGAGACTGAGGGGACAGAGGAGGGCTTGTTCTGCTTTTGTCTCTGTCCCTGACTGACTGGATGTCAACCTCACTTCGTCACTTCACCGCCCGAACAATAAAAAGGGCTGGAAAGCCCGCAGAGCCCCGGGCCAGGGCTTCCCTCAGCCACCATCTCTAATCTCATTTACTGCCTCGTTCTCTGACAGCAGGCAAAAACCGACAGAGTAATCTGGAAAAAATGAAGGAGCGGAGGAGTAACGGAAAAAGACAGGAAGAGTTAGGAGATAAGAGGGAAAGCCAGGAAGCTGGCAGCCGATAGCAGCGGCTCGGATAACAGCTACATCACAGGGCTGATCAGCAGCTGCACTGTTAGCACTGATGTAGCGATCGCAGCGTTAACATGACACAGAATATCCCCGAGTACAACCCCGGCAATCCGCTTCCACTGTGTAATCCTCACACACAAACTACTGCCGCAACTTTTCAAATGCAATTTTTTTTTTCAGTAATTCGATTCTATTGAAATTTCTTTCAAAAGGTTAATGCACAGGAAAAAAATCCACATCTAAATGAAGCGTGCTGCAGAGCCCACCATTGTTTTAAACTAAACACAAAGGAGGTCAGAATATTTAATAATTTAAGACGGAAAAAAAAAAAAAAAACAATTATATAGAATTCATATCCTGTATCCACACCACAATTCATCTCGGCGCACAGCAGCATGGTGGACTAAACGCACTTGTGTTAAACACAGAACTGCAAACTGCCAAATTACTCTTATAGGAAATGAGGATAAAATTCTTTCTCAAACGGAAGATTTTTAAATTAGTTCTGCCGGAGCTGGGAAAACGTTTCAATTCACATTTTAGAAAGTCTCAAACCAGAAAGGCGCGCTTCACGTATCCGCGCAGTAACTGAGCCTCAGACCTTTTTTATAAATGCCATTTGAAACTCATTTATGTGACAGCCAAGCAAAAAATCTGTTTGCCAAAAACATTTGTGTTTGTTTAGCTAATGTTAGAATAACAAGTCAGCACCTCAGAGGCAGACTGCAGAAAATGGTACCTGGTGTTTATGGTGAGCTGATACAAATAAGAGTGTCTCTTCTGGCCTCCTTCCAAGACCTCTGGTGGCAAAACAGCTGGGCGGCCAGATGCACGGCATCTTATCAGGTGAAATGTGCGCGCTGAACTGGAAGAATACGGACAGACAGATTTCCCCAGCTCGAGGTCTGCTCAGCCTTTTTTTCCTTTCACAATGATTGGCTGGGTTGGTGCACAAGGAGGGGTTCACTTTGCTGTTGTATTTAATTATCCTGTAAGTGACTCAAGATGAGGTTGTTAGTTAAATGGCTCTGAAATGTAAAGACTGAGAGGTAAAAAAAAATGCCCCATGTGGGCTAAAATATCCCAGCATTTAGTTTGTGGTTGAAGGTTTAGCGGTCACAGCGAAACAGCAGAACTGTTCCCCTCGAGATGGAATCGGATTTGCTGCTGCCTTTTAATATTTTGGCTCCTCTAAAGCGAGGAGAGCTAGAGGGAAATCTAACGGTGTGACTGATAGAATTAACCGCAGGGAATCTCCCTGGAAAACACTCGGCTAAATGACACCTCAGTCATCAGTGACAGAGGATGATTATAGCAGGCGAGTGGAGGGAAGAGATGCTCCGCTGATCTAACAATTTTAGGCTCACGGAGGAGAAATTTCTCTTAACACCAGAAAACAAAAACAGGGTTTGGCCTTGTTATGTCGCACCTCGTGTTCAGCCTCTTTCTTGTTTGCAGGGGAGCGATTTGGTGTAATTGTTTATTTTCCCAGTTGGTAAAAATCTAAAACGCTATTAAGGTTTTTATTTTAATAATACTAACAACACATGTTTATGGATGCCAACGTCAGTTTTCGCTAAACTCAAATATTTCAACAATTACTCAATTGATTGCCAGGAAATTTTGCTCCAAGGGAAAAAATCATAATAGAAAAAAATGTAATCAAATTTAATTGGTGTTCGAGGTGCCCTGAGAAGGACTTCTAATCTCTGCATCTGTCACAATCAACATCTCTCATGCTCCAGTAGAAATAATGTGACTAAAAACTTCCAAAACTGGAGCAAAACTGGTTCCTACTGATATGCAAATATTGAGATGCTAGCCTGGCCCCAGTCACGCAGGCCTCTGCACTCCCAGTCTCATGATAAATGTGTTTCTTATTTTATGTTTCATTACATTTCTTGCTGTGTGATTTACACTAAAAATTCTATATTTCCCTCATTTTACTGCTTTCCCTCAACTCCTGCCGGGCTTTCGCTGTGTCCATCGTTGCAATTTCAAATATTTGAAACTTTATGACCTCCATTTTAAATTCCACTGGAGGTCACAAAGTTTTCAAAGACAGCACATGTGACCGGTTGAATTTTGGTAAAACATAATAAAAATGACCGACGAGAGACGTCAGATACAATAATTCTATGTGGATGGTGGAGACAAAAACGCAGTGTTGGGTTTGAATGTTTCTCACGTGCAGCTTCAGTAAGCGGTGCACAGATAGCTCTATCGTGTTGTTGGTGTCTGCACAGCCTCCTCCTGGCTGCATGGCACCGCCTTCTTCATTTCTGCCCTGCCACGTTGTTCATTTTGTATGTGTGATAGGAGGCAATGCATGACTGGCAACACACATAAAAAAAAAATGTATTAAAAGTCTAAAAACTTCAAGCCATAAGATTACCTCACAACCCCCTCTGGGGTTCCCAGTCCTCACTGATCTGTACCAGCCATGGACGAGATTATTCATACATTTTCCAATGAGATGTTTCCAATTCACTGTGAATGTGACTGACATTCTGACTCGATCCAGTGAGCACAGTGTGCATAAAACATATTGACAGAGGTCATGAAACGTATCTAAATGCTCATATGGAGACCTGAGAGCTCCTTTGTTTCTTTGCACTACCTGTGCCAAACAACACACATACTTTAAGTAGCCTGTAGGAGGCGAGGCCGAGCAGGCGCCGACCCCTGTGTCAGCACACCATTCAATCAAAGCAGCCACCCCACTAACTCCAAACATCCAAATGGATGAGTTGAAAAAATTCAACAGTTGGCATGAGGAGAATGTGACAGGCAGAACAGATTCTGGTAGCAGGGCTTCCAAGTATTTTAGCAGTCTGTGGGGACTCTGTGGGTTTGACATGCTTTTGGAGCCGGCCTCAAGTGTCCATTAGAGGAACTTCACTTCCTGCTTTGGCTTCATTTTACAGGCGAGAGGCAGGTCTCGTCTTCATCACCATGAAGCATTTCACTTGAAACATACTGATCAGCAGCTGCTAAATGGAACCTGTGTTTGTTTTCATTTCAAAGTCACATCATAACTGAGTGAAATCATGTGCCGACAAGGCACAACCAGTAACCAAAGAGGGCCATTTGTTGTGGCTGCGGTCCATGGAGGGGGAAAAAACATTCAGCAGGAGTTGTGAGCAATTCATCAACATCTATTTATGATTGATGAATGATTGGGTGGGCTTTTCCTTGTAAAGTGGATTGGTATTGTTATGCAGTGCATCAGGTTTTAATATGAAATCCAAGCAGCCTAAAGGCATCACAAAGGTGCACTTTGGTCACAAGATGCCAGAGTCACGCTTTAGACCAAGGATAGATACATCTGAGAAATCATGCGTGAAAATTTCAACCATCTTGTAGCAATAATAGAAACAAGCACAGAATTATTTCTTTTGAAAACTTCCCAGATATGCTAGATTGGTGGAGAAGCTGGTATGCCAGGCATGGATATTTATGCATTATGTGTAGACTCACTGCATTTTTCATGAAATGCTTCACAAACCTTGTAGCTGAATAGCCAGGACCTTAGAAATGTTTCACTAAAAAAACTTGTCTTGCTTACTTTTTAAATATGTTAATTTTAAATTTTTGTCACATTTTATATGTAGCTGTGCCGTTATAGTTTTTATTTTTCTTTGATGTAGGATGAGTTCTTTCATACCGACACTTGAAATTCACAAAGTTTTAATTAAAAGTAGTCACACGGCTGCTATCAAATTTATTGGGTTTACCATAGTGCACTTTGTGTTCAGACTAGTCAGATGTTTGAGGTGATATAAAGAAGTTGAAACACAAATTTAAGATAGGTTAATGACTTTTAATGCCTGGCATTTGTTACAGTGCATTTATCTGCAGACATCCTGTGAAGCACACAGATGTTGCTCCAAAAAAGGAGAAATATTAGTAGATGAAGCGAGCAGAGTAGCTTTGTTTTGTTTCATTATTCGTAGGCGTATCAGCTTCCTAACACAGTGGATTCTTGCTGCCAAGCCTTTTCTGGTGGCAGAGGCTAAGTAAGCGCACCGGCGCTGCCAGCAGTTTGTTGGCAAACGCTGACGGCCACCTGCTGCCGCTGTCGAGGTGGTGCTGCCGTGACCTGGCAGAGCATCTGGCAACCAGAGGGCCAGAAACATCCCCCGAGGGCCTGGCTCTGTCACTGCCAGGCAACATCCATCTCTGACTGTGGAGGATTTCAAGGGTGTAATGTAACAATGTAAACTGGGTTGTTTGTATATGTGTGTGTGTGTATATAACATATAATTTTACTGCAAACCGTACGCCTAATATAGAGCGGGAAAATGTAAAAACAGAAATACAACTTTGAAAATTGAATTACTTTGGAAACAATAAAAAAAAAAAGTCCGTAAAAGATCGATCCTCATAAGTGTGGACTTAAAATTTTAAGAGGCTTCAATGTTAAAACCGTTAAACAAGAAAAAAAAAAGGTGAAACATTGCATGTTGTAGATGTTTCCCTTCTGTTTTGTAAAGTGTAAAAGGCAGGCTCCTGGTTTTCAAACGTGGCCAAGGAGAGGAATTAATACCATTCACACTGAGGGCTCTTTCTCTGTATGGAATGGAAACCTTGAAGCCATCATCTCATCACCACTGATGGTGAGAGAGCGGAGGAAGTTCAGCGCTTCTGAAACCTGGGAGTCCATGTGGGCAAAGACCTCTCATGGACCACCAATTCATCAGTTATGGTTAGTAAAGGTCTTCAAAGACTCCGCTCTTCGAGGAACCTGAAGAAAGCAGCAACTCCCACAACAGCTGCTGGCTACATCACAGCATGCTAGTCGCACCTCTGAGGACAGGAGGGCCTGCATCATAAACAGCTCAGAGGATCACCCACCAACCAACACTGGATGAGATGTATCACACTTGGTGCAGCTATAAGGCCAACAACTTCATCAGTGATTCAAACCACCCTGGACACAGATTCTTCACCCCCACGTCATCTGCACAGCACTACAGACCTCTGTATGCCCAATGACCCGAATGAGGAACAACTTTTACCCCACAGATATCACACTACTGAACACATAGCATTCACTTCCCTGCTAACTGAACTGGTCTCAGCATACCTGCAAACACTCATGTATGATGCTGCTTTACATTTTTGCAACACAGATCACAAACACCCCCTCATCTCCTTAGAGCAAAGAACATGTCTGACCAATATCCGTGCACTTTATTCTGCCACTGTAAATGCTCCCATTCTCTGCATGCATTTAACCTCAGAACAACTTCTTTATACCGTACCAGTCAAAAGTTTGGACACACCTTCTCATTCAGTGTTTTTCTTTTTTTCCTACATTGTAAATTAATACTGAAGTCATCCAGACTATGAAGGAACACATTAGGAATCATGCAGTAAACTTAAAAGTGTTAAACAAACCAAAACGTTTTAGATTTTGATTCTTCAAAGTAGCTTTGATTACAGCTTTGCACACTCTTGGCATTCTTTCAATCAGCTTCATGAGGTCATCACCTGAAATGGTTTTCCAACGGTCTTGAAGTTGTTCCCAGAGGTGCTGAGCACTTGTTGGCTGCTTTGCCTTGATTCTGCGGTCCAACTCATCCCAAACCATCTCAGCTTGGTTTAGATCAGGTGATTGTGGAGGCCAGGTCATCTGACGCAATACTGTCCTGTTGAAAAACTAATGATGGTCTCAATAAGCTCAAACCAGATGGGATGGCATGTTGCTGCAGAATGCTGTGGTAGCCGTGCTGGTTAAGTGTGCCTTGGATTTTAAATAAATCACCAACAGTGTCACCAGCAAAACACCCCCATACCATCACACTTCCTCCTCCATACTTCACAGGGGGAACTGCACATGTAGGAACCATCCGCTCGCCTTCTCTGCATCTTACAAATACATGGGAACTCTTGGTCTTTCTTTCCCGGGGTGGTCCTGAGAGTCACTTTCATCATAACGTTTGACGGTCTTTGCGAATGCACTTGAGGATACTTTCAAAGTTCTTGAAATTCTTCAGACTGACTGACCTTCATTTCTTAAAGTAATGATGAGCTGTTCTTTTTATTTACCTAGTTGAGTAGATCTACTCAAATAGTGTATATCACTGTATACCAACTGTACCTCTTCACAACACAACTGATGTCTCAAACACATTAAGAGGGCAAGAAATTAACTCTTGACAAAGCACAGCTGTTAAGTGAGAGCTGTCGTCTAAGCAAGAGGTGGCTACTTTGAAGAATCTAAAATATAAAACATATTCTGTGTTAACTCTTTTTTGTTTACTAAATAATCACATATGTATTTCTTCATAGTTTGGATGGCTTCAGTATTAATTTACAATGAAGACAATTTTTAAATAATGAAAAAACACTGAATGAGATATTATTGCATTTATGATACACTGTAAAAACATCAACTTAATTAATATTGACTTAGTATGTTTTTTTATTGTTCACCCAGCTTTTTATAACTGAATTAATCGAGACAACAAGTAATATGTGTTCTTAAAATCTTTGAGGATAGATAATGAATTATTACATAAATTCAAGCTGAGCAAGCTGTTTACCTACAACCAGATGTCTAGTTCATTCATTTAAGAGAACATATGGAAAGAATGCTTTTGACAAGAGAAAGAGGAACAAACATGTGCGCTGCCTTTGGTAAGCAAATGCTGCAACCCATTTTCTTTTAATACAAGCAGCAGTTTTAGTCCTCTAGCTTTATAGACATTATCAGATTACCAGGCAGACTGAAAGAATTGAATTTTTTTTATTATTAAAATAAGAAGAAAGTAGTTACTGTTAATTTAACACACTATCAGTGTTATCATTTTTATTAAAATTTTTTCCATCTCCCCTTTGATCTTTGTACAATAGCATTGCAACCCCTCCCCTCTCTGAGCTGATCCAATCAAGCTTCAGAATGATTTACAAAAATTGTGGAAAATGAGAGGCAGTCAACGAAGGTAAGTGATGTCTACTTTTGCTGTAATTTGTCTGTATTGCTGGAATTTGCTTAAGTTACAGTATACAGGTGATGGTGTTGTGCTGTTTAATATACCAAAGATATGATAGTGAGAGCGGCTTAGCTAGTTCTACTTTCATCCATATGAAAACTGAACATAGTGGCTAGGCTTTGATTTTCCTGCCTCTACCTCGATTTCTGCCCAGCAATAGCACCCCTCCTCCACCCACACATATCTAGAAAGGTCAGATCAGGGTTAGGCAGCGCCAAACTTAGAGGCTTGGTAACAGACAAATATCGCTAATATTAATGTTTTTTTCCTGTAAACTAATGTTCTAATGTTCCTTCAGTCACATAACAGGAGCTGTAGGGTTTCTGTAGAGAAGCAGGTAGAAAACGGGCGGCACAGACAGCAGCTAATGCTAACAGCAACTCTAGACAAACACACCTCTAAACATTTTCTGACCTACCCATTTACCAAATATTACGGGACAACTTGACCCAAGAAACAGGCTGAGACAACTTAAAAGTCTGAATGATAAACTGATAAACTTCTGTAATCTTAATATTTTGAACTGTGTGTTGTGTCAACTAAATGGCAACATAAGGTTCTATGTTTGCCCAGCATTTTTTCAATGAAGTTGAGCCAACTCAAAAAAGTTGCGCAACTTGTTACTTAATTTCTTTACGTTAAGCCACCGGATATTTTTTACAGTGTAGTTTACATTTGGCGTTGGCATTTAAAGATGAATATCAGACTAAAGATCAACATCTCAGCTTAGGTATTTACATCTGGATCGGTTCAGAAGATAGCACCTTTTGCCTGAAGCCACCCATTTTTCTTGTGAGCAAAGTTTCAGGTTTGGGGTTTGCCTGTGCAGACTGTGCATTTATAGTCAGAGGAGTAACCAACATGAAAACCAGAGAGCCGTCTGTGGGTGAAAAACAACCACTTGTAAAGCTGAGAGAAGATGGAAATCAATCAGTCATTGCACAAACATTGGCCATAGCCAGTAACAACCATTTAGAAGGTCCTGAAGAAGAAAGTCGTCACTGGTGTAAGTAACAGATGTGAAACAGGTAGACCAAGGAAAACAGGAGCAGCTGATGACAGAAACATTGTCAGTGTTGTACAGAAAGACCCTTAAAGAACGGTTTGTGACATCAGCAACAACCTCCGGAGGGCAGGAGTGAAGGTATTACAATCTAGTGTTCACAGAAGACTTCATGATCAAAAGCACAGAAGCTTCACCATAAAAAACACGCAGACCATTAGTTAGCGAGAAGAACAGGAAGACCAGGCTGGAATGTGCCAAGAAGTACAGAGACAAGCCTCAGGAATTCTGGGACGGTTTTATGGACCGCTGAGACAAAGATGAAGCTTTGCCAAGGTGATGGAAAGGTTCAAGTTTGGAGAAGGAATGGATCTGCTCAAGACCGCAAACATACGAGCACACAAAGTGTCCTTCTTCTGGGACGGGCTCATCAATCTTTAGTGATGATGTCATGCATGATGGCAGCAGTACTGTAAACTCAGAAGTCTATAGAAACATTTTGTCTGTTAGTTTAAAGAACGATGCAACCAAACTGATCGGGAGATCCTTCATCATGCACCAACATGATGACCCAAAACACGCTGCCAAAACTACAAAGGATTTTATCAGGGGCAGGAAGTGGAAGGTTTTAGATTTTCCCAGTCAGTCTCCAGACTTAAACCCGATAGAGCATTTTACCAGCTTAAGACGAGACTGAAGGGAGTACCCCCCCCCCCCAAATAAATAAATAAATAAATAAATAAAAACAAGAACAAAACAAAAAAATAAACAACTGAAAGAGGCTGCAGCGAAAGCCTGGAAAAACATCACAGAAGAAGAATGCAAAAGTTAAGTGATTTTATTTTTGCTAACAGGCAAAACAGTTGCGTTCACATAAAAGGCGCTATCTTCTGAACTGTGGAGCAGGTCCACATGTAAATACCTGGAAATGCAAGCTGAGGTGCTGATCTTTTGTCTCATATTGATTTTTCATACAAACCTTTGACGTCTTAGTGACAGAACAAATGTTGAAAGATAAAGATGAGAATGTTACCTTTAAAATCTGCACATTTAAATAGAAATCAAATAAGGTAATGGCCCACACTCTGATTCTCAGGTGCAGGTCATCAAAAACAATTTCATACTTTAAAGACGGGAGGAATAAGAACTGTTTTTTAGCGTGACTGAGATTCTCAGAAACTAGTCAATCGATCATTTGTATTCTAACTCTGGATCTGTATAAATATTTTGTAGCTTCATGCTGAGCTCTGATGTTTCCATACTAGTTTCAGCTTGAAATGCAGCTCTATAGGAGAGGGGTGGAAATTCTAAAGTGAGAAAGGAAAGGATTCATCATTGTGGTATTGTTATTTTCCTGTTTTAACTACTGTCAGAGTTTTCCACTAACATTGATTTGCAGCTCATTTCATCCTTCCTTAACTCCTTGAGTGCTCTGTGTATTTTGAGACAAGGTCCATATTAAAGATTTTCATTATTGCATAAACACAAGACTTCCAGACAAGACGTATCGAGCTGAAACTGTCTGCTTTTTTTCTTTCTTTCTTTTGAATTCTCATATTAAACGGCAGTTTTCACAAGCAAAAACAGCTTAAACTGATGTGTGTATTGATGAAAATGAAGGAGAACATATCTGGAGATTTTATAACTCCAGTTTTCTCCCAGACTCAGAGTTAACTTTCAAACAGCACATTACCTCGGAGCACCCAGCGCTGGTTTCTGTCAAGGTAACGTGTGAGTGGTGGGATGCGGCGACATTTAACCCCCGCTTAGTTTTTACTCCTACAGCATTCTCTCCTGCCATCCTCCTACTCATCACTCTTACATCCATCACCCAACCCACCAAACAGCCCTTTATCATCAGGGCGCTGTTTAATTTCACAGAGCAATTTGATCATCAGCGTCATCATCAGCCAATGTCACTCTGGACCTGACTGGAGAAGAAAAGAAACCTTCCAGTTAACAGAAACTCTCGACCACACGCAGTGTTGTTACTAATGGGATCCGGAATAAAAGGGTGAGAAAACGTAGCAGTGGTTGTCATACTGGAGGAGATGAGGGAGAAGAACATTGCTAGAGCATAATATTAATACTATTAATAAGTGACAGAAACTAGAGTTCTCAAACTTTACCCTAAAGAAAGAAAAAAAAAGAACACTGGAAAATTTAATATGAAAAAGTTGATCCCAAAGCCTGGGAGGAGATGGAAGGGTGGAAGCTGCAGACGGACAGAAGAAATCCCTGTGGACTCCTTGCCTATGCAGTGGCCAGTGGAAATGCTGAACTGGGAATGTTCTTAAGCCACCTATGCCATTGCTTGGGGGAAAGAATAAATGGGAGCTCATCCAATAGGAGGTAAGAAAAGTGGTCAGAGAGATGATGTAAAGAAAGCAGAGTGAAGGGACGCGAAATGCAAGCGTAGTTTTTGGTTTTTTCATGTGGATTGACAGGCAGACAAAAGCCTCGACCACTCGACCTCCCCAACCCATTTAACTTGCACTGGAGTCTGACTGACTCACCCAATACATTCTCATCTCTGCATATAATATAACGTCATATTGTCTGATGCCTCCTGCATCTCGCTGTTATGGCTGTGATCTGATGCGCTGGTCGCTGCGAGACAGCGGCCCCCTTTTCAGAGACCTTCCAGTAACTTGCATGTTTCTCTGGTTAGCGTCCATTGGATGGCTTTGACACTGCACGTTTGTTTTTATTTGCTGATTTGTTTTTCACTTTTATATGTTATATTTAACCAAAAAAACAAAACACCTTTTTTAGGGTTAGAAAGAGAGAGAGTCACTCTCACTAATTCCATAACCTAAGGCATCAGTGCCCAGAAGGTAACAGGACATAAAGGGCAGTAACTGATGTTGCAGGGCTTCACCAGAATGCTGGTACAATCCAGAAATAGGTCAGTGTGGGTGATGCCACAGCTGAGACCTTTGCATTATCCCTCTAGCAGCTGACCATCAGCTGTCAGTGGAAGTCCCTCAGCATGAACTCAAGACTGTCTTTAGTCCCAGCACTGTGCTGGTGTTAGAGGCAACAAATTCGTACAGATGTACTGGAGCTTGTGTCACGGGTGAGTACAACTGTGTCAGCGTGGCCAATGCAGTGCGAACAGGCACACAACAGCATGTGCGAGAAATCATGTTGTTTGTGTCAGATATTCTCCCTCAGGTGCCTCAGGAATTGTACATTCAAATTGTAGAACTCTGTGTTCACAGTTTAACACTGGGACAACCTGGGGAATGTCAAAGAAACAAGCCAACCAATAAGCATGCTCCTGGTCACACTCCTGACCTGATGCACCTCTGGGCCTGGACACTCCGGACTCTTCTACTGATGTTTGCTCTTTGAGTCAGAAACCCAACTCGCAACAGAAGTGATGATGATGTTTGCTCTTAGAGTTCTGAGTTAAGGTCCACTGAAAAATCGTGCTGACATCTGTACTGATGTGGACTGGGTAATGTGTTAGGAATGAAAGGATGCCACATTGTTTGATGGAAAAGAAAATGATCAACCTACAAAGGCTGAATTCAGACACCCTCAGAATCAAAGTGAAAAAAAAAAGATGCAGCAGGTTAGTCCGTTTTGCCGAAATTTCACTGCAGCAACTCAGTTCCTTCATCCTCCAGGAACGGCCTGCATACTCTCCCCACATGAGGTCGGGCATTGTTGTGGAGGAACCAAGGACCTACTGCACCAGTGTAGGGTCTGCAGGGGGTCCAAGGATTTCATCCTGATGGCAGTCAGGGTGTGGCTGCCTAGCCTGTAGAGTTCTGTTCTCCACGGCTTCTCCAGACCCTTTCTCATCTGTCACATGTGCTCAGGGTGAACCTGCTCTCATCTGTGATAAACACAGGGCGCCACTGGTGGACCTGCCAATTCTGGTATTCTATGGCAAATACCTGTCGGGCTCCACTGTGCCACGCAGTGAGCACGGCGCCCACTAGAGGACGTTGGACCCTCAGGCCACCTTCATGAAGACTGTTTCTGACTGTTTGGTCAGAGACATTCACACCAGTGGCTGCTGGAGGTCATTTTGTAGCTCTGGTACTCATCCTGCTCCTCCTCGCACAAAGGAGCAGTTACTGATCCCGCTGATGGGTTAAGGACCTTCTGCAGCCCGAAGAGAGTTCAACATACCTGCAGCATCCTTCCGTTATCTGCCTCACTTACGGTAAAGCTGGTGATCAGGATAACACAAAACTTTTTTTTTTTTTACCTGGGTTTCCCCTCGGCAGCATCTAATCAAACTAAAAGGGGTTTTCACAGGTCACATGATTCTTCTTCCACAAAAAATTATCCCTATGGAGTGCCGGCTATTCAGAAACATTGTAAATGGGGATTCGAGAAATAAAATAAAAATTATATACAGTACCAGTCAAAGGTTTGGACCTTTTGTGTTATATATATATATATATATATATATATATATATATATATATATAAACACACACACACATTTTATTATGAT
>JAVDPK010001949.1:16407-28886 GCA_034780415.1 Cichlasoma orientale
CTCAAGCTCCCAGGCCTCTGGTAGAGGACCCGAGCTTGAAGGGCAAAAAGACCGCCCGTAGGGGCGAGCTGGGATTTATTATTATTATATATATATATACACACACACACATTTTCTTCTGCTTATCCGAGGCTGGATCCCGGCTGTCATAGGGCGAGAGGGAGGGGACACCCTGTACCAGTAAAATGCAACACTGTTGCAACAGCAGATAAATGCTGCAGCAGATCATTAATCTGGTGATTAATGTGCACAGAGCAGCAAAATAAACATTTTAATTCCAGTCAGTTTTCTCTCTGACTGTGACCTCTGTGCTGCTGTTTGTTCCTAAGGTGACGGCTGCGCATTAGAGCTCTGAAACTTTAAACCGGACCCATTTAAACATTGAAGGTTACTGTCCTACAGTCCAATAAAGGAGACGCGGAAATTGCTTTAATTTCTCGGCAGTTCAAAGTGAAATTAATTTGATTGATCGTACACATATTCTTGGTGTGTGTTCTGTGTTTTAGAAGCTGCAATTCCAGCAGAGTAAAAGATTAGAATCAAGTATAGCAAAATTTTATAAATTTTCTAAATCACCAAATTAATATATGCAGTATCTCATGACAATGTGACACACAGTTTGCACTTCATTCAGTGGTTCTAAAAAGCTTAACAAGCTGCAAACATAAACTGTTTTCCCCCAGCAGGGAATCTATATTGCATTTAAAACATGCTGTGAATAAAAGAATCCGTGCAAACCTGCCGTTTCCAGACCATTTTAAACCCAAACTCAGAACATGACCTGTTCCCAACAATTTCACTTTTTATGCTCTCAGCTGCAGACTCGGTGTTTTTTAAAGGTTTCAATTCAAAAACAGAATTCAAACATAGACTTAGTCTATGTACACATTTGATATTATTTCTACAATTACAGTGTAGGTGTCCTGTTTTAGGATCATATATTAATGCTTATAGAACAAAAAAATTGTGAAATTGTTTGCTGCCAACAGAAAAAAAATAAAATCAAGGAATAAAGTTGGTTCTAACAATCTGCTCATCAGGGAAACAAAGACTTTAGATGCTACAGAGAAACTAATCTTGCAGGAATGGTGACGCTATTTTCTCGACAACTGATTGGTCAGTAGGCGGTAACCGTGGTTAGCACCGCCGCCTCACAGCAAGAAGGCATTTGCATGTTCTCCGTGTTTCTCCGTGTGGGTACTCCAGCTTGCTCCCACAGTCCAAAGATGTGCGTGGGGTTAAGGTTTATTTGATGATTCTATGGTGATCAATGGTCATCTTTATGAATGGCTGTCTCTGTGTCAGACTGGTGACCTGCCCTATGACAGCTGTGATAGGCTCACACCCTGAATCAGATAAGTGAAAGAACCTGGATGGATGAGTAATGAGTAAAGGAATAATAACAGCAACGAGCATTTTGCTGTTTACATACAACTGCAGAGTACATGTTCACTGTGACTGCGACAGCCAGCAGTTGCTGAAACGTGAACACCGCAACGGTCGCTAATCCATCACACAGCAGACACACAACAATGGCTATCTGTCTCTGTTATCATAGTGACTGATCAGACTCAGGGGAGATGAATGCTACCAGCTAATGAAAGTTAATAGCCAAGCGTGAGCTGCTGCATTGCGATCCTTCATTAAAAAAGACCTAAATTAAAAACAATGAATCTAAATCTGACAGATTTGTAAAGCTGACTTGACAACAGGAGCACATAAATGTCAATAAGAGCTGGGTTGGAAAAGAAACGCCTCAAATCTGCTGTTAACTGAAAGGAGACGTAAATAATAATTTTTAAAAGGTTGTAAATTTTTCACAGCAATAAAAGAATCAAACATTCAGCTGCCCACTTAAACAAAAACTCAGCATGTGTTGGGTTTTGTGTTGTGCATTTATGTTAAATACGTTTTTGCGATACAGATATATAGATATTTTTTTCCAATGAGTCGGACTTTCTTGTAATGCAGACTGGTTGTAAAGGGGGCGGGGTCACATGTGGATGTAAACGAGGAAGCCCGGGGCTCCTTAAGACTCGGATGATCCCTGAGGTTTTCAATAACACAACACAGAATGACAACTCTTGGCAGGAAGACCGTGGGGACGAAGAGACAACAAGGCGCTGCTGGAGGGAAGGAAAACTTTATTTTCTTAAAGAGAAAAAAGTCTTTCTTTTATCAAAAAAAAACGAGGAATAAAGGTCTGAGCAAAAAAGGAAATGAATCAACAAGAGGCTTTAAAAAAGGAAGGTTGAGAGTGAAGCGAGAACAGTGAAGCTGTGGTAGTGTGAGGAGTTCTGACAGCAGTGGGATCATAAAGATGCTGGACACGTGACTTATTTAGTTATGTGGGCGTCAAACATTCATAAGCGGCGGCTTTGCGCATGAGTCATGTGCAGCGTGGACACGGAGTGGAGCATGCGGGTCGCCTCTGTGCTCTGAATGCAGCAGGGATTCCCGCGCGAGGCTACCGTGACCGCCTGTCAGTGCTTTGGGACGGGGGAGGGCAGCACCCACTGCTCGCTGAAGACAGTAACGGCACAACGACTGGTGCTTTAATGTGCAGCCTCCAAAAGTCTCCAATAATCTCAGAAAAAAAGAAATCGCTAGATTTGTCGCTAGTCACTTTTTGAAATAAAAAGTATCTCAAGTGTTCAGCTCTGGCTGAGTCACAAGAAAGCTAAAGAGAGGAGGTCTTAAAATGAAGAGGAGCAAAAACAGCTTGTTTCAGAGTTAGGCCCAGTTTAAAGTAAAGATGATTATTTTGAAATGGGAATCATGCAAAGCTACTCAAAAAAAAAAGTATACTGTAGACGACCCGAGACACAGACTGCGTGAGATGCAGCTGAGTCTGGGACAGTGAGGAAACAGCAGCAATTACACTGAAAGTTCAGACATGCACGTTACTTTGATAAATCAATTGTCATAAAAACTATGAGTGGCTCTTACAATTCCAAACCACAAATGGATTTTAGATGTGTCCAAGTGGCTGGCAATCAAACCGGTGGTTCTATACACTGTTACCAGCCCTCCCCTTTCCTCTGCTGGGTTTTTGGCAGCAGGAAGGAAGAATTGTTATTCAGACGGGCACAACTGTAGGCTTCAAAAGCCACTGCTTAAATGAGCCAGGTTCAACCATCCGGTCTCCCTCTCTCTGAGAACCAGCATCTCCGGACTTTAGCTTCTTTCTCGTCCTCCGCTGGGCGATCGCCGCTCAAGCACCCCTGAACAGCTGGTTAAGACCGAGCGTATCGCCACTGAGCCGGCTGATCAAAGGAAGTTTAAATTGCCGTAATTCCGCAACCGTTTGTCCCATCGGAAAAATCAAACGTTTTCTGAAAGCTGAGAAATTGCGCTTCACACCCAACAAGGACGACACGTTATAGGCTTGAACGTTAAATTGGCAACACTGAAGGACATTCTGTCTAATCTGCTCTAGGAAAAAAATAGCTGTCCTTGAACTTTTCAAACCATCATTTTTTTCCCATCTACTCTGGAGGCTGGCTCTGCTACATGTGCAGTGAGTGTCTCTGCACTGAAATCCATTTTTTTGTGAGAACTCAGCAACACGACTTTTATTTATTCCCCATTTTTCATTTGCCATTCTGGTTTCTGTTGCCTTCTCTTACTGCAGCTTCAAATAAGCTGTCACTGACCAAATCCAAATTAGTCAGAACTTAGTAATCGCAGTCGCGTGCTTGTGGTCATTTCACAATAAATGCAGTGTTTTACAATTCAGCGCAGACGGACAGATGAGGCACCTCTGGTCTGGTGACCACTAATCACTAAGAGCATTGCCATCACTTTAAATATCATTGTCTGTTCACCATCATTTCCTCTCACTGTACTCAGGTTTCATTATGAGGAGCTAATAGACTGCTTTTTGCAGCCGGTTTCACTGCGCCACCGCTCGACAGCCATTACACAACAAACTCCCACCAATCAGCTCATGTAACAGCCCTCCTACTCCCTCCCTTTGGCCAACAAGAAGCTCGGGCTACCGTTTCACTGTGAACCTGCCGGGCCCACGCCAACCCAGAGGTCACTCACACCAACCACCATAATGCTGCTGTATGCTCGCCATCAGATTCACAGAGAGGGCAGGGCCATGTGACTCCCACACAGGAGTCACATGATTGTCTGTAATATGATTAGAAGGAATAAAAACAGCAGTAATTACTGAGTTTCCTCGTATGAGACGACATCAGAGGTGCTGAACTTCGACTTCCTGCCTTCAGGAGAAACAACAGTTTGAGGAAAGAACTTTTACTCTTCACAACAAACTGATGAAATTATTTTTTTATCAAGAAACAGATTGCACTTAGGAGAAACAATTGGACAGAAGCCAAATTATTTAAATTTAGTACATTAAACCTTTTGAACTTGTGCTCCGGCAGGTTCACTTTAAAGAAAACTGTTGATATTAAAAAGCACAAAAACATAAAAAATGAGCAAAAATGTATTTTGAGACGTGAGACAAACACAGTGGGTGGGTGGGGGTCTTTCTTAAATGAAGGAATGGGAAAAGAAACGATGACTTTAAACTGTGGAGAGGAAGAAAACAAGCAGAACCAAAAAAAATTAAAAATAAATGATGCTGATGGTCAACTGGTTTCATATCATGGGAATCTGATCAAGTTACAGAAAGCTGCTGAAAGATCCTGCCAACAATTTGTATTTTACACGTCAGATGAATGTGTTCATTAATTGAAGCTGGAAAATGTGACTTTCTTAAAACAGAATAAAAAATATATATATATTAACGAACCACAAAGACAATGAAAGAGACAGAAGCAGCAGAAAAAGCAGAGAAGCTTGAAGAGATGAACAAAAATAAAGCGAGACAAGCGGGAAAAGGGAGAAGCAAATTGCAGCAGAGAGAAACAGAGAGCTAATGAAGTTTAATCAGAGCTGGCAGTTCCTAACGAGATGTTTTCGTGTCCTCATTACGTCAAAGCGACTCGCTTCGTTAGAATGAAAGCGAATCCGACCTCAGAGAAACCGACTTCCTGTTAACGGCTTCTTTTCTCCCATCAGAGCCCCGTCTGCTGTCCCCGTGACTGGCAACGCGGCGATCTACGGCTCAGAAAACACCCTCGGTAACGAAAACTCACCGGAAATAAAGAGATCACGCACAAAAATATTGTGTTCCTTTTCTCCTACTGCGTGTTCAGAGGCACTGAGCTCTGGATTTAAAAAATCCTTTTTTTTTTTCACCTCTGTATCAAATTAGGCCTGCAGCATTAATGACTCCGATAAATATTTTCTCATTTTATCACAGCATTGAAATCAATCTCAGCGGTTTTCAGTGATCTAAATAGTGCAGATGAACTTTTTTATCTATCAGTAATGGTCAGAGTGATGTCAATGACTATTTCAACTCTAACAAAAAATTATAATAAAGAAGAAAACAAAACAGGAACACTTGACTCAGCTGTGTCAGCTGTTTCTGTGTGAAGCTAGTGGGAATGAATTTGTTTGCCTATAAAACGTTTTAAATAAATTTTGAAAATAATCTGAATTGAAAACCGAGGAAGTCTTTACACTGCAGAGGCTGCAAGCACGATTTTTACTGTTTATTTTTCCTGCTTGATATAAGTTAAAGCAATTGAGCGTAAAAAAAAAATTGTTTCGCTGGACTCCAAAAGGAAACAGATCAACAGAACGGTGCTGATTCACAGCCGTTAATGCTGAGCGGCTGCACGTGTGTTTGCCACTTTGATCTTTGGCTCCATATTGGAGAACACTTGCAGTTTTTTTACTCCAGCCTTTCGTTTTCTTTGTGGCACGATTTTTTTTTTTCTGTTTTTCAGCACTTTGAGAATCTAAGAAATAATACTACCCTGTAATAAGAGTGTCTCTGACACATACAAAGAGACGGGCCTGATGTGTATTGTGCAGCAGTCAGTAATGCTGAGTATTTTCTGTCTTAAATAGGAGGCATGCGAGGAAGAAAAAAAAAAGTGAAAAATACCAATTAAATGTTTTGGAGGAGGTGTTATGACCTCTTTGGTTCCCTCTTCCTGCAGTGCTTCATCACTCCGGCAGCTCTCTGAGTCTCAAACGGTTTTAATAAGACCACAACTTCCCCCTTATCGCTAATAAAGCCTCTCAGTCTGGAGCTGCCAGATCTGCTGAGAGGCTCTTTTTTCTCACCACACACATTAAAACGTCCTGATAAACTCGACAGCATGAAAACGCTTCCTCGCACAGACGTCTGCGGGCTCTGCCGTGTGTGCGGATCTGCTTCAAAACAAACCAGAAATTCTCCGGCTTACAGTTAGCGAACCAATAACAGACGACTCAGTGAATTAGTTAAAAAAAATAATAATTCACACCTTCCAAACCCAGAGATACCAAACTTGCAATAGAAAATAAAATATATAAAAATAAAAGGAACTCCACTAAACCAAATAAATGTTCTCTAAATCCACAGCCATCAGATAGCAACAGGAAAACTGTAATAATGCACTATATATAAAAAACATTAAAAATTGTTATTCAGTAAATATTTGTACACAAAGAGTTTCCCTGAATATTTGTGAATATAAGTATTGTTCTTTGTTTTCTTCAGTAAGGGACGGTCTTCCTTTCACAGTCCTCCTGCTCCACCCCCACCTCTGCCAAGGTAACGCTGAAGAGGCACCGCAGCTGCTCACACACACACACACACACACACAAACATGCCAACACACACGGCACAAAAAGGAAATCACAGCGAGGCCTTGAAGCTTTTCTCTCACCGCCAGTCTTTCTCCTCTTTAACACATCACTTATTGAAGAACAGCACCAATCAGATGTCAGCACTCAACACTTTTGACCTTCATCCTTGCATATCAGCAAGCACATTGACGGAGATGAAGGCAGCTCGTTTGTGTGATGTTTCAGACACAGACTCCTTCAGGTTAGTTTTTTTCCCTGAAAGTTATTTTTTCCTCTTCAGTGGCGGCTGATGAGTCATTTGCCGGTCTAGTCACGGAGCAGCGTTCAGATATCTGTCTGACTTCAATCAGCAGTGTTTGATGCGGATTATTGTGCCCTGATCCTCTGACCACTGTGACCTCTCACCCCAACCTTATTGTTTTCCTATGTGATATCGATAAAGACTCCTGCAGCTCTTGTTTGTCTTCTCCGTCTAATCATGCTCTTGGAGTTTGTGGGCAGCACTCTGCAGACACGCCACAGGAAGCAGATCAGGAATATTTTGCATTCTTTTTGGTTATGGTGGGTTTGCGCCGGGCTGCCAGTATGCAGTGGTGAGACAGACAGATATTTCCCAGCTAAAACGTGTTTGTAAATGTGAAATGTATTCCAGGAAGCATTAAGTCGATTTGCAGTAACCTCTTGCTCCACCGTTGTGATTGCATGCTGTTTGGCTGAGAATTTGACAAACAAAACTTTATTTGAAAAGTGCAGTAGTCTCAAAGTTTCCAAATACAGCAAATTATTCAAGCTGTGTTTTGGAGAAATGTTTATAAAATGATGTATAAGGTTTCTGATAATCTGAATTTGATTTGTAAATCATAAAAAGTGGCTGTTAGAACATTTATGTGGAGCAGAACTGCTTACATCATCAGTCACTTTTAGAAATACATTCTATATTTGGAAATTGCAGCACTCTATATTAATTAATATTAAAACTAGGAGGGCACTCAGTAAGAGCATACCTCACCCACCCCAAATGTGCTGATACTATGTTGCAATAGTTGAGCTAAACCTTGTGTTAGTTGCATGCCACTGGCTTTATTTGTTACTGTGCTCTTTACAAAGCTTTCAATAACTGACTGTAAGTTGAGTCCTCCTCACTTTGGTACATCCTGCGAGCCTTACAGGTACTGTCAGAAGTCTAAAGGTCAGAATGAGGTAGACTTGAGTGTGAGGGTGGTTGTATGCAGCGAGCTGGCAACTTCTCCCCAGCTGTCATAGGGCGAGAGGCAGGCTGCCGCTCCATCACAGGCAAACAGAGAGAGAGACACACAAAGACACATTCTCACATACGACCAAATTCAGATTCACCACTGAATCGGCTTTTCTTTGAACGGTGGGATGAAGCCAGAGGACAGCGAGAGCATGCAAACGCCACACACACACTGACCTCGAGGTTCTAACCACTGTGAGGCTGCAGGGCCAAACCCTCCCATTGCACTCTGTGTTTGAGTACATCTCTGTACTTTTCTGTACTTTAATCAGTACTTCAACTTTTTTGATGGATGGGTGCTGGTTCATCTTGTTAAGCTGAATTAAATTTAATTCTGAGGGTGTTCAGTTTTTCCTTAACAGGACATTTTCTTTAAAGCCTGTTTTTCACTAGTCACATAAATGATGCAGACTGAAAATTACAGGTGCCCCCTGCTACACAAGCTAGCCAATGCTACAAATGCCACTGCTCTCCTGCCTCCTCAAATATGGGCCAGTTAAAAAAAAAAAAACAGACTAAATAAATAAAGATAGCAACAGCATGAAAAGTGACGCCCATAAACCAGCGAGTAACACTGTGGCCGTGTCCAGCTGCGGGTTCACTCGTGCCTTCCTCACACTGTGTGTTATAGCTCGATTCCTTCACTGCTCGTTTGTGTGTGTGTGTGTTTGTTTATTATGATCTTATCTAATAAACTTAAAACATCACTTCAGATGAAGACAGGGTGCCTCGGCTGTTATCTCCGGTTATTTGTGTGCCACTTAATATATCTGAAGATTTCCTTGATTACTTTGTTTTTTATTTTGTTACCTTCCCTTTTCTTTACATCATGGTGACTTTGTAATTGGTGTTGACAAAAAGTGACAGACAAATTAACTCTGCACAGTTCTTAAGCTCAAACTGCACTCCCAGCTTTCATGCTTAATTGAAGTTGATTATGAATATGCTGTATTTGTCTTAATGGACATTTTATTAGTTTTAACCTTGACAGGAAACTGTTCAGGCCCATCTCTTCTGACACTTTGCAGTATTTGAGTGCCTTAATTATTACAATAAGAATGATGAACAATTTGTTTTTGTTGTTTACTAAATAAATGTGCGTTTCTTCATGCATTTCTTTAGCAGTCGTTTGCTGTGACTTTAAAACCAAATTGCATGCTAAATGTTGCATATTGTAACAACCCTACTGACTATATAATGCAGTTTTCCCTTTCCACTGGAAGTAGCAAGCCAGCACTGAGCACCAAATATAAGTATGACAAAATATGACATGATGAACGTACCTTCAGACATAAACATGTTGGCATTGTCACTGCGAGCATGTCAGCATTTTGCTCAAAGAACCACGGGGTTTGAGGGCAGAGACAATTCCACAAACACATCCAGAAATATTTACTTCCTCTCTGCGCCGCGCACACAGCTGTGCGCGCTCGCTCAGCCCCACCCTGCCTTTGAGTCGTCACTGTGGAGAAAACGGAGGCTGAGAACGAGCAATTACTCTGCAGAAGTTGTGGGATCGAGGCGGCAGATTAAACGCTCCTCTTCATCTCACTGCTCTGTGGAACCGGTAATTAGGTGGCTGCTGGGAGGCTCTCTGGTCTCTCCCCTCGCCATCGGGTTTTGAAACCCTGGAGGACAGCGGAACATGTTCTCCTCCCACGGACACGGCGCCTCAGTGTAGCTCTGTCCCCATTCTTAATGTGCAACACGTAGAGCTGCACAGACTTGCCTCATGTTTCTCAACGGCGCCACGTTTAATTATTTCTGCGCAGAGACGGTCTCTGCCCAACGCAGCCTGTTACCTGTTAGACAAAAACGCTGCTGTTGGTGAAATCGATACCTGCGGAGACAGCAAAATGCAGCTGCTGCTCAAAGAGCAAACACTGAGTGAAATGCCCGGTGTGCGTGCGTGTGTGTGTGTGAGGGTTTAAAATATTCAGCTGGTTGGTTTGTTCAGGCGTTTCATCCAGTTTGCATCAGAAAAGTGGATTTGAAAATGAGCCGTGTGACAGAAGGTCAAAGAGGCACAAAGAGAATCCGCACGTGAAACCAGATTAGGATTAGAGCTGCTTTAAAGTCGTTTCACACATTAGAATGTGAGGCTGATTCTGTCTGAATTAAGTCATTATATCATGAAAATCACTTCTCAGGATACACACTGGATACACACTGCATACACAGGCACATGCAGCATGTTATTCCTGTGCTGCAGGCAAACGCTGTGTCACTGAAAACTGTTACATTTTCCTTTAAGCAGTTTTTTTTTCAGGCATCATTCAGTGTGACAAAGTTCTACTGCAGTCCAATAATCTGAGAATGGCTAGTTCTCATCGTTCTGTCACACTGTGTTTCTGAAGCCAGGCATGTTTAAGGTTTAAAGAAAACTGATACTGTATTTTAACAAAATCATCAAATATATGAAATCTCCTGGCAAAAATCTAAGAACAAAAATGTCAGGGTCTCAAGATTTCTACTGAGTCAGGCTTCAGATGCAGAGCTCCTCCGGCTCCGGCATTTCCTGCTGCGACAAACTAAAGTTTTAGCAGCAAAATCTCACTTAATATTTCCAAATGTTATAAAAATCCACTTTCAGATTTAATTGATGTCTAAAAAATGAAGACAGAATTTTGTTTTTTCCTTTTTTTTCCAAGCAAAGTTTAAAACGTGTTTAAAAGAACAAACTGTTTTCCTCTCTCTCTCCAGAAGAGCATCAAATCAGTGTGCACAGAAATGTGCAAAGTGCCGCACACATTATATAATTTAATGAAAATACAGTAAAATGAACCGAACCCAACATGTTCGTGAGTGGTTGCTCTGTTGCTCTGTTACATGGAAAAACAGTTCAATTTAAACATGTAGCACCAGTTCACAACAGCCACCTCACAGTGATTCATATTATAGTTAAAGATCCGGAAATTTAATAAAAGCGTAACAGCAGAAAAAAAGTGGATACAATTATAAAAAGCTCAGATTAAGCTTTTAACTGAAAGATTGTGGAGTTTACACTGTCGGCAAGATTGGAATAAAGTAATTTAAACGATATGCATGAGGCAGAGTCTGAGTGTGGAGAGCGTGCAGATGTTTGTTTCATGGCGGAGCTGATCAGGCTCATCGCTTTAGACACGTGACTCAACAGTGTGACTTTTAAAGTAAAGTTACATCTTGGCTGTGGACTTTCAAACTTTGCCCTCAGACATCTGAGGAGCTTCTTGGAACATCAGAGGACATTTTGAGGACATCTCCGGACATCTTTTGAGACATCTCGTGACAGTTTGGGCCGGAGCGGATGTGCTGGTATGAAGATAAAGGAGCGCGTCCTGAGGGATCAGGCTGCACTGTCTGGACTTCAGCTGGGACTCATGGCAGCAGAACACAGGCTGAGCTTGGCATTAATATGGATGTCCACCAGGCGCCTTGTCCTCTGCCTTTCTGCCTTTCTTTGTGCCCTGCCACGGTTCGCTGTGTGCCAGTGAATAGCATTAACAGCATGGCAGCAACCTCCAGCCATGCCAAGGTCATTAATAAACATCCTCAGATGGCTCCATAATGACTCTCTACAGTCAGACGCGGCGGTTTGGAGAGTGTCGAGATGAGTTGTTGCCACACACAGCTCTGTTTGCCTCACAGTTTACAGTGCAGGGACTTACTAACTTCACTGACAGCTGCATTCAACAAACTAACTTCCACTGCTGCTCCGACTGCTGCACCACTTTGTGACTTTTCCAGGAACATTTCTGGAACCACATGAAGTTTACTTTTGGTTTCTTCTGTGACTCAGGGACAGGAAAAGTTAGTGATTCAGGTTTCTGTTTTCACTCTTTAGATTGATCAGAACTCTAAAATCAGCATTTACACAGTCAGCTAGTTGGAAAACTAGCAACAAGTGTGGCTGGATAAGGCTGTACAAGTTAACTATAGAAGCGCCAAAGCTCTCTCAACCTTTAGCATTTCGTCTGACTGCGAGCGCACTTTGCATTACCGTAATTATGCGACGCTTTCTTCAGATGGTTTCTGAAAGCTGAGAAATTTTGCACCTTGGTCGCACCTCTGGGCACTTGTGCATAAAGAATGCAGAGAGAGCCATAACTTTAATTTTTTTAATGGTCATCGGCACCTAAGAAGAATTTCCAATCAAAACACAAAGACCTAAAAAAGTACACCAACGTAAAATCTTATTACAGTAACAAGTAGATATGTCTGCCACACACAGAAAAATTGTCGACTTTAACTGTGTGCTTGAGTGTTTTTCTAGTCGAGCTGTTGAGTGGGCCTCCAGGGCCAGCAGCATCACAACTGCCATCACTGCCAGTGATGAATTCTTTCTATGCAGGATTCTTTGAGTGCCCTGTCTCTTTCTTACAATGCCTCTGGTAATAGCCAGTGGTTATAGTTATGTAACCCTGATTTCTTTCTTTGGTACTCTTGCCTGGCTCATTGGGCTGCAGGTAACACGCTGACTACAGGACAGTGTGCACTCTGGGTAGAAGTAAACTGAAGAACTTCATGTACTTTTCCAGCATCAACATTTACAGTCAGGTTTGAGAGATTGCAGTCGGGGGGG
>JAVDPK010001949.1:55415-69035 GCA_034780415.1 Cichlasoma orientale
TCTATCTATCTATCTATCTATCTATCTATCTATCTATCTATCTATCTATCTATCTATCTATCTATCTATCTAGCTATTAAAAATGGTCATAACTCTGTGGTACTTTAGCATTTCTGTACAGGATGTAGGAATCAGAGTGGCCACTGTTTGCCACTTTATCTCACTACGTGCCTTTTAAATATAGACTTAGAAATAAGGATGCTTTTTTCTTATTTCAAATGAATTATTTGAAAAGTTTGAACATAAATTAAATAATTAGCATAACTGTAATTTTTTTTATATAAGGAATTAAAATCAAATAAACAGCATAGCAGTGCATCAGGGTATGCCTTCTTGTATGCACTTTTTTACATACCGACACGTGGACACAACCCTTTTTCATCAAATTTTAACACATTTTGTACCTATTTTGTGTTATTTTCAAAGCGGCAGGGTCATCCACAACACAGTTATTGAAAAAACTGATTAACCACATAGATGTTTGAAGATTAGTTGGTATGTCTGTGGAGGTTTTCAGTCATCCAGGTCATAGTCGTCTCTGGAGCTTGAAAAAAAAAAAAGATGACTGGACTTCTTTTTTTTGCCCTAGCAGCTTTTATCTGCAGTGTAGATAGACAGGAAATGGGGGAAAGATATGGGGCAAGTTGGTGAAAGCTGGGACTTGAACTTGAGCTGCCCGCACCGCAAGGCGGCGTATGACTGTGGTCGCCTGCTCCACCCCTGAGCCTCCCCTGAGCCACCCTGGCACCCTTCTTGTTGTTTCTTGATGACGTTTCACCTCTCATCAGAAAGGCTTCCTCAGTTCTCAAACCAAATGGTGGAGAGAGCCAGGTATTTAATTAGTTGGTATGTTTTATAATTATGTCACTTCCAACTATAAGACATAAGTGTGCAGCCTGTCTGGGACCACAGTTTTTAAACTGTATTTTTTTCTCCTTCATTGACATTAATTCATTTAGTTATGTTAAAAGAGAAAGATGTCATTTACAAGGGTCCGTGCGTGACCATTTGGAAGCGTGACTTCTGTATCACTATCGCCTAAACTCACCATCAATGAAGAGGACACCTTGTGCGTGATTTGTAGACGCAGCAAGCTTAGACAAAAAGCCCGTAACAGAAAGAGAGCAGACCATCTCATATTTTTAAAAATATTTTTAAATTTTATGATGGCCATTTGATTGATTGTTTATTCCCCCACACTCACAAAATCAAACCTCCATCTTCGACCAACTCTAAGATGGTGTTCACATTTCAGCTTCAGGACCACACTCTTTTTTTTTTCTTTTTTTTTAATGGAACCAATCAGGCCTGGCAACCTGCAGCCATCGATTTACGTATTGTCTCTGAACTAATCAACATTGGAAATGAGTGTGGCAATGAGAGGTAACCAGGCAACAAACTCCGGCAATATAAATCCAATCTGTGAAAGGCGAAATTAGATATTTCCATTTATTTTTAATTGAAGTCTCTATTTGTTTGTTTCATCCATCTCCTATCCTCCCCACTGCTGGTAAGGTTGAATTCCTTTCCTCTCTCTCTCCATCTCTTTCTCGTCTCAGTAAATATTACCTTGAGGTAAATAACTTCACCTGGTGTTTGGCTCCTCTGCCCCTGAGCCTTTTCTGTCAGAAATGAAAGTGTGTCTGATTCACAGACCCTGTCCATTTGCAAGGTTGATGAGATAGAGAGAGGGGCACTTGGTCCCTGCACTATAATTTCATTCACTCATCCACAAAGAAATCATTTACAGAGAATCTCGAATGGCTTCAAATGCACTGCACACTTTTTTGTCTGGGCATTGAGGTCTGCGATAATGTAGGTTTTAACTAGAATCCCTTTTCATCGTCTGCCGTTAATCTTTTCACGTCTGAATGAGCGACTCCAAAAGGATTTTAAAGCCCTAATTTAATCCTCTGCCTAATTTCAAAGTGGCTGTCACATTAACGCTCACTGAGAGCAGCAGAGGAGTCTGGGAATCGTCTAGGGAGCAACTGGAGGACCTACCGGTTGTCAGTTTCTGTCCGAAGTTGATCCAATTTAAGGATTTACCTGTTCAACAACCTCCAATGAATCAGAGCAACTTCCATGAAAGGCTTGACCTCAGTACCCGGTTACCAGACAGAAGAATTCTTGCCGTATCGCTACAGCTATCAAAATTTGTGATGTTTTGTAACGAAGCACATGAACTTAAGTGAAAGCAATAGAACAAAGGGAACTAGTTCATTACTAAAATCCCTGCCTTTAGCGATGTGCTTGAGTTTATGCACTCTAAGCAGCTGGATAGCAAGTAGAAGCTACCAGTAAGAAAAAAACAGTACGCTATAATGAAAATGGAAAATGCCCGAAGACCATCGAGGTATTAATAACAAGACTGCGGAGAAAATCCCCTGGTAAAACCTTAAATTAGACAGCTTTGCATTTGTTGTTAGTTGTGTTTTTCACTTGATGGAGCTACGCTAGCAGTTTGCCCCTGCTTCCAATTTGTTTGTTTGGTTATTTAGAACCTCATTAGCAGCTATAATAAGCAATAGGCAGTAAGAGTTATTGCTCATCTTACAGTCATAAATTAAAGCCTTCCAGTATAAAAGTAGTACACAGAATGTGACAACCATCCACACAATAAGACTCAACAACACCAAGAGCAAATGCTGAGACAACACAGTGATTGTAGTAAACTAGTAAAACAAGATTTTTAGGCCAGTAAAATCAAATGAGATGGTTTTCCTTACCTACTAGCTTTTTGAAGATGAATATGAAGTCATATTTTTTTGCAGACCATTCCTTTTGCTTTTTTCACGTTTGAATAAGACCAGCCCACTGCGTGGTTCTAACCTTTTACGTTGTAGCTAAAACAAACAGAACCAGCAGAGCAAGATCTGTCTGCAGTGATCGAAATGCTCCTTCAGTGAACTTAAGTAATCACTGCAGTAATATACTTGCCCCAACCAGAGAATCTTCCGGGTTGCAGCCACGTGTAAAAGACGGGTGCAGCAAAATGTCTGTTTAAAATTTAATATACAATGTAACAAAATTCAGTGAATACTTTTTAATCAGAGGACAGTATCAAGTGAATTGATCTTCTGGGATATTGATCTGGTCAGTTAACCCTCTGCAGTCTACGGTATAGGTGACTGAGTTTACCTTTATATTTTACCTTAAACAATGTTTACCTTGCCTTGTTTGGCGTCATAGCTTTCAGCACATTTTTATAACCTAAAATACAAAAGTATCAATTCTGAAAATGTATGTACAAATTTAGCACACAACAAAGTTATATGCAACTATTTACATCAAAAAGCAGGTAATGCCTCAGGCATATTTGTACAACTATTCACAAAACAATCAGGTGTCACAATTAAATACCACACAAATTATTTTTGCCACAAAACAGTTCCTGTCCCCCCCAGACAGAGGAGCACATCACAGGCCTGACACTTCCAGGTGTGTCCCTCCTCCTGTTGTCCACCTGCAGACAGCGTTTACATTACAGTCTGCCTTCGGTGGCTTTTTGGCAGCATCTGCCTTGTCTGTGACTACACAACAGATTTAATGCACTACACTAACACACTAACTCAAACACACTAAATGTCACAAGCCTCTCAAATTTCAAAAGTCGCTTTCAATATCTCTGTCTGTCTTTCTCCACCCGTTCACCTGTTGTTCACTAACCAAATGCCACACGTCGCCATGATTTTTTTGATTGGTTGATGTGGTGCATTTTTCCACCTACAGGACAGGGGATGTTGTGATTTTGTCCACACTTTCGACATAAGTTGAAACGCAGGTTCACCTTGAGCTTGTGGAGAAGCTGTGGAGAGCGTTATGCTGCCCGTAACATCGTTCAGCATGACCAGTTTGGTGGTGGGTCAGTGATAGTCTGGGGAAGCATATTCACAGAGGGATGCACTGACTTCTACAGGCTAGGCAATGGCAACCTGACTGCCATTAGAAATCACGATGACATCCTGGACTGATCCTGCGCTGGTGCAGTGGGTCCTAGGTTCCACCTGGTGCACGACAATGCCCAACCTCATGTGGCGAGAATATGCAGGCAGTTCCTGGCCTATGGAGGAACTGTTACACCTCTGGGACATTATGTTTTGGTCCATCCGACACCGCCAGACTGTCCAAGAGCTCAGTGATGCTCTGGTCCAGATCGGGGAGATCCCAAAGGACACCATCCATCATCTCATTAGGAGCATGCCCTTTACATTTCACACAGCATCCCAACTTTTGTGGAATTGGGATCATATCAGTCAAATAAGCCTTTGCTGATGAACTGAATCGTTTACTTTGTGTTGATACAAAGTCAGTGGTCTCCCTTATTTAATAGTTTCTCCTCACAGCACAATTAAAAATTAATAAAGAGTATGAGTCTAGTGTTGGAATGTGAAGTGTTTTTTGACAGAAACGACTGTACAAAAATGTACTAATGCAAAATAAATATCTTGCAGCACTCTGAACGCCAAATGTCCAATTTGATTCCAGCTGGGGACTTTCTTTGCACTCCCCCTCATTTTTCTGTTTGCCTTTTTACAAAGGACTACAGAAAGTAAAAAAAAATGATCTTACAAAAAAAAGTCAACGAGATTAATTTTTAAGAAAAGAAATGTCTGTAATTGTGACTGTGTTTTTAACCAGTTAAAAGTTTTCAAAAAGTGTAATTTATTTTTCATTAAACCGTTTCCAAAAAGTTTTTAGATTTAAGAGATGGATTTTTACAAAATATAACTCTTCTCTGATTTTTTTATAGATGCAACTACTTCATAATAATCATAATAATAATAATACGTGGTGCAGATCAGGCAACGCAGGTATCATAAACTAGTGAAACCATAAGACAGCAACTGACGCTCTAGCACACCAATGTCAAATAACAGAACAACCAAATCAATTAACAAACCGCATTGGTCGTTATGTGGGTGAGCAATGGGGAACCAGGCTAGGGTAAAAAAAAATCTACTACTCGAACAAACTCCCCCCATCAAGCAAATGAGGACTACCATTCTGAGGATAATTCTCACAGTGGCACTCAACATGCACCCCTGAGAACTGCCTAAAAGAAGCCAGGAATAAATAGACTAGGGAGGAGAATAAAGACATGATGGAAGCCTTTTATGAAGCTTTATTAAACCTCAAGTGGGGACTCAACAAAGACCTATAACATTTGCCGTACAAAAAGTCCATCTTCAAGACCCAATATGGACAAACAAACAGACAAATACCAGAATAGACATCCTCAAATTCAAACATCTTACAGACATAGAACTTCTCTCCTCCTGCCATCCCCCCAAAACCCTATCCCCACAGAGACAGTGCCTGCTCCCAGACCACCAAAAAACATGCCAAGAACCAGCAAAAAACTATTTAGGAAATAAAATTTAAAGAACTGTACAGGGTGTACCCTACATCTCGCCCTACTAAAGCTGGGATAGGCTCCAGCCTTCCTGCAAGCCTGAAAAAGATAGCAGAAGAGACTGGATGAACGAATAACAATACAGCATCCTCAACTGCACCAAAGAGTGAATCAGTTAAAGGTGAATTATTAAACATTAGCTCTCTTCTGAGTCCCTTTTAGTAAATTATTTAATAATTGATGAAGATATTGATTTATTCTACCTTACAGAAACCTCACAACGGCTTGGGTTGGCTACATAAAAGCCTTAAACTCTATTCCCCACAGCATGGATAACAAAGTGCCTGGAAATTTATAATGTATCTCTAATCATGACAGTATTCATCAGAACAAATATGACTAAATAGAAGAAGGGAATTTTGATTTTGTACCTCTGAAGGTCCAAAGGTACAAAATCAAAATTCCCAGGTTCAGAGGTACAATGTTGTACTCCACTAGGGTACAGCTGGAGCGACAAAGCCTTTGTACCTTTTTAGGTCCATTCCTGTCCCTCTATTTCTTAGTGTGTACATGGTCAATATGCAAAGCGTATTAATGACAATGATGTGGACAAAACACAAACAAATGGCAGACAACAGCTGGCCTTAAATCAGAAACAGAAGGTTTCATAATTGCCTCTTAAGACTAATGTATCAAGACCAGCTACTACAGAAACAAGATTTTGAAAGATGGTTGTACTGCCTTTCCTTCCTTCTGGCTCCCTGCCATGCTTATTCAAAGTTGGATTTGAGTCCTTGACCCAGGGTGCTTGACCTGGGTGTAGAGCCAATGAGTGTCTATCACTGTTGCACGCTGTACACTTCACAAGTTGCAACACTTAAAACAAATGGCATTCTCTCTGAGGTAGTTCTTTCTTTCCTCCAAGTATTTCTCTGGAAATGCACGACACTTCTGTAATGTGTGGGGTTTGTGGATGGACCCAATTCGTTTTGCATGCTCAGCTGATTCCCTTCCCAGCCATTTGACAAGAAGATCCATTTCTTCATCATTTGTTAGGTTTAGGTTTCTTATCGCTTTCCGGAATGAGTGACGCCAGGCCCTGAAGTTTTCAGGTCTGTTGTTAAACTGTAATAGACCGGTTGTAACTAGGTCATGTCGTGCTAGAAATCGGAAAAAGTCTGCCATGTGTGGATCAGTGGGGCAACTGGGCCACTGAGAGTTACCACATGGGACAGAGGGAAGAACTTCCATGGTATTGGTAGTGTTACAGGGTGGTTGATGGGCAGATAAGCTGCTTGAAGGCATCAGAAGGTCCTCATAATCATTTTTTCATTACTTTGTGCTGGTGCTCTCTCTGTTGAGATGAGGCATAATCTGCATCTGATGTGACGAATGGATAAGGACTTTTCCATTTACTCACAGGATATGAGTGGGTATCGTAGACATTAGCATTAGCAACATTAGGGGGCTATCTCTCACTGCACTGAGACATGGCATGTACACCGAACTATGCAACGGTAACTCTGGACGTGGCTGTCATGTCTCGTCCTGCAAGCGTGAATCCTCCTGTGTTGCTATCTGTATGTCTCCTGATACTTTAGCCTGTTTCTCTACATACTCTTATGCGCTCAGCTGGGTCAAGTAATGTTGAAATGAGATGAGGTTTACAACTGTGTGTTCCTCCACGAGCTTCAACCACAGCTTCTAAAGCCTCTGCCTTTGCTATGGCTGCAGCAGTTTCCTTTTCTATAGTCAGCATTTCTATTGAAGCTTCTAGATGAGCTTTTTCCATTTTCAACTTTATCTCCATCTCTGCAAACAACAAATGTGCTTTTGCCACTTTGGCGTCAGCATTGGCTTTTGCAGCTGCAGCACTTGCACGTATACTTGAACGTGTGGCTGACGTGGACACATAAGACCTTGTTTTCAGTGATGACTTTGAATCCATATTGTAGATAAGCAAAGGCTACACAGTGTGATGATGATTGCCGTAGTCACATGCACTGTATTACCTTGTCTGTTAGTTGGTGTCTTTTCACTGTGCTGTTTTTCCTTCTTTACACTGTTCAGAAGAGGAAGTGGCAGCCAGGTTCAACACCTTTCTTCCATTAAGACTCTGGAGACATTTGCTCACTGTCCACAGGTTTAATAATGTAGAAAGTGTGAAAAGACAATGCCACAAAGACGACGGATGGAAGGCTGATGCATGTGGATTAGTGGCAGTCATCGAGGCCATGTGCAGACTTCCATGAACTTCCTGCTTTTTCAACTTCCTGTGATGTCACTCTATGTCAAACTATTCACAAAACTACCTACCGGGGGTGCTAATGATACATCTGCAACAACATTGTCAGCACAATGGTACTATGTGCCCAATGTGTGAATCTGTGAGCCATTTCAAGAGACAATAGACCACAAGGTGGCAACAAAAATCCACTGGACAATCTGCAAACACTACAACATCGAAGCGACAAAGAAATACTATGAGTATGAACTAGGGGTGTGCGATATATATCGTCTACGATAATATCGTAATTGTGTTAGCTGATGTTATTGAGTATGCTAATGACTGGGGGAAAAAAACAACAATCAAAACCCTCCACACAGCTCCACGCATTAACTACTGCTTTAGTATAGGCTGCTGCGCGTGCGCATTGAGAGTGCCCATACTGTGTGCTAGCATAGCTGCCTAAACAACACACCTAAAGCTGGAAAAGTGTGAACACACTGTGCCAGGGGAAGAAAATCAGACATTGCCAGCCTCGCAGTCTACCGCCTTAGATTTAATTCCTAGGCGAGGAGGTGGTTTGGACTTGAAAAGACTGACATTGATCAAAAGACGGCAGTTTGCAGACTTTGTAAGAAAGCGGATAGCTCGACAACTAACCTGTTCCATCATTAACAAGTTTGAGGAATATGAAAAGTTTCAGGAACCCGCTCTCCAAGACAAACCTAAATCAGCGAAGGTGTCTGGCAAAACACACACTCAGCAAACTTTAGCCCCCCATGACCCCGACTAGCGGGATAAAGAGGAAGATAAAAGACGGATGGATGGATGTTAATATCATAGACATATATACCTAGACGCCGCATTGAGCGCTGAGTCGTAGTCAGTGTCGCCGCCATATTGGATGTGGCAAAACATATGAGAGAGATGCTGCACTCCTGTGCTGTGTGGACTTGTTCGACTATTTTACAGTCGAAATCACAAGGTATTACCTTTCACAGGTAAGACTGAAGAATTGTTTTTATCATATTTGGCCATTGTAACATTTTGAAAATAGAATTTGCAGACGTTGCAGTGATACTATGTAGTCCTGCGGTGCACCTCCAAACAATGAAGTCAATCTAATTTGACTACACTGGCCTGAACGAACTACTCCGATCCAAATAAAGAGTGATTAAGGTCAAATCCAGACCTTCTGTTTGCACATGAGTCTATTTTTGCATTTGTGCTTGGGCCCTTGTTTTTGTGTAATAATAATAATATTAATAATACATTTAATTCATGATGCACTTTACAAAAGTTGGATATAGCACTTTTTTGTTGTTTTCATTTTTTTGAATGCAATAAAATGTGGATTAATAATTTTATTATACAGTTTTATTGTTAAAAGAAAATGAAGTAGATCAGTTTCTGTTGCAGTTTCTTATTTTAATTTATAAATTTTGTTTATTTTATTTTTTTTGCCTTAAAGATCATCATTAATACTAAATAATAATAGTAAATTAATAAAAATCAGTCAATGTAAAAATGCTTTTTTAAATTCAGAAAACCTGCAGATGTTATAATGTAGAGGGAATCCCTCTTGACAGCCTCTTTTTTGATTTTTTTTTCATTCTGTCAAGTCTTCCGTGTCAAAAACACTGATTTAACTCTTGTAATTTACTAGCTTGCACTTCTTTTACGAACACATTTTTAAATAATGCAAAATATCATTTATTATCGTTATTGACAAAATTACAGAAAATATCGAGATATTATTTTTTGTCTATATCGCACACCCCTAGTATGAGCATCAGCAGCGACTGAAACTGAAGAAGCAATAATACTCTGGGACATGCCAGTCCAAACTGATAAAGAAATCAAGACCAACAGACCTGATATAGTTGTCAAGAATAAGAGGGACACAGCATGCCTGCTCATTGACAGAAATAGCAGCTTGAAGACATCCAAAAATCTATCAAAGTATAAATATCTGTGGCCAATGAAAACTTCAACATTACCAGCGGTCACTGGTACACTAGGCCTAATCAAGAAAGGGATGGAATGATACACTGACCAAATTCCTGGCAACACGGAAATCCTCCTCGGTACAGCCCATCACAGCCATGTGATAGCCTCAAGCTAAAGGAATGACAATAATTATAATAATAATAGCAATAATAATAATATTATAATTTATTTATATGTGCCTTTCTGACACTCAAGTCAACAAGCAAACAAACAAATACTGCAACATGAACATAAATAATAGTGAAATGTTGAATTTTAGACAGAATTAGTTTAAACAGACAGGTTTTGAATATGGGAAGAGAGTCAGTGTTCTGGAATTATGTAGCCCGCTTTTGATTAACGGATCATTTAATATGAAAGGAAAGGTAAGGTTCAAGCAGCTTATTTTGTCCAGACCAACAGTGCGAAACCCAACGACACGTTCAGAACATCTAGAGAACTTGTCCCATTGAAGAAATTCATGTAAAAATATTCTAAATTTACTGTTTTCAAATTAAATAATGCTTAAATCAATCATCAAAACTGTAACATTCCTCTGAAAAACAGATTTGACTATAAAAAATATTTTTATTACATGTATGAATAATAAGAGTCAAAGTGAAGGATGGCCACTTTATTGGCTGGATTTAAAACTCCATTCTCACAAATTAATATTTAAAAAAGAGACAGGCCGCATTTACATTTAAAACTAAACTAAACTTTGTGGACTTAATAAGAAAAATAAAGCGATGTGGAGTGTTGTGTATTGCGAGTGATGACAGTTTGCAGCAGTAAATGAAGGATTAACACAGGCAGGTTTATCAGGGATTAAAGTGACGTGACGGCTGCTATCTGTCTTCATACTAATATTGACAGACATTGTTGTAGTTTTAATTGTGTGAGCCATATTGTTGTGGTGAGATTACGCCTTGTACCTTACCCCCCCAACCTCACCTCACCCCTCATTTCCGGCTGTAAACACTGTCTGTTTTCCTGTTGAGTCCTCTTATTAAATATGAATGTCTGTTTTCCCTGCTGCCTTCCGTTGAGGTCTTAAGTCAATGTTGTTCACACTGACGGCAGTGGCGGCTGCGTTCTCACAGCATGAAGTAGCCTAACACTCTCACTTAATCTGAAGATGGCCATTACAGCTGAATGGCCACATTGCAGGCAAAAAAACAAGTGTGTTGGTATCTAATGTGGTGGATTAGAGGGGCTTTAGCACCTCATCAGCCTGCCGTGGAGCTGATTAATCCAGCAGCTTGTTTTGTTCAGGGTTAGAGGTCGAGGTAGGTGGGGGTCGGGGTGATCCAAGATGGCAGGCAAATCAGACAAAAAAATTGGTTAAAGCTTTTTTTTTAAGCTCAGCAGTACAGGATCACCAATGTACTGCCACTATTATGTTTTTAAAGCATTTAGCTTAACAGATAAGTAGTTTAGGTTTATAGTTTTGGTGTTTATGGTTTAATATGCAATAAAACTATCTTTAAACATCTTTGAACTTTCAGGTTTTATGTGTTCTGCCCTTCTTGCCACAAACAAGGTTTAGACCAAAGGTTTTCTTCTCTTTTGTTTGTTGTGAATTCTGTCATGTTCCACCATGTGTCTGTGATATTGACCAATAAGATGACAGAAGGCTTTTCTGCACACATCTGTAAACAGGCTGAACATGGACTTAAGTACAGTATATTCACTGGTAGTGTTGTTTATTTTAATGCCACAGTCACACTAAGGAAAACGGTTATTATTGCGACTGTGTAATACTTGTGCTCTCATTGTCTTTGAAATGGCTGCTTTGAAGATGGGGATCAGGTCTGCGACCACTCACAGTTAAGCCGCGTTTCCATTAGTACCTACTCAGCGCGGATCGACTTGGCGCGGTTTGAAGGTGTTTCCATTAGTACCTGTAACAGGTACCAGGTACTTTTTTACTACCCACTCGGTCGGGGTTCCAAGCGATCTGAGGAGAAAATGTGACGTGGAAGAAAAGCATGCGACTGATTGGCCAGGGAGTGTCGTCACTAGTTGAGTCATGAGAGCGACTCCTTCACCAGAATCAACCGCGCCATTTTTAAAACCTGACAGGAGTTTGCAGGTAGTTTTGCAACAAGAGAGCCATCTGAACGTGCACACAGCATACATATTATAACCCTATACTGCCTGGCGATCGCCGCTGAAGCACCATTACCTGCGCCTACTAGCCGTGAACAGCTGGTTAATGCTGAGGAGGCTGATCAAAGGAACTTAGAATTATCGTAATTACGCGACCGTTTGTCCTATCGGAAAAATTCAAACGGTGTTTGAAGTCTGATTGATTATTTCTTAAAATTATTTAACTTCATTTTGACAAGTTGATTTATAAATTAGTTAAAAAGTAAATTTTCAACATGTTTGAAAATGCGCAAAAACACTCCAAGAACATTCGCTACTTTATTAGGACAATAAATTCAGGTTCTTTATGTTAATAAATGGACAAACTGATATTAAATATTAAAGTAGTTTTAGTACACAAGGAACTACAGGTTTCAGCTAATTCTGCTGTTTATTCTGACAGAATATGAAGCATTTAAAACTCGTTTTATGGACAAATAGAAACTTTTCCTTAAACATGTTTTAGCGAACATGCTGCCAAACCCATCAAACAGCTTTTTTAAATAGTATCAGTGGTTTCTCAGTTTATATCCGGTATTTAGAGAACAAATTCAGGAACAAACTTACATCACCAGAAAGAATCAGCAGAAAATTCACATCTAAAGAGTTTATTTGGGGGGTGCGCCAGCAACATCTGGATAAAGTCGGAGAAAATACAAATGATGAAATCTAGAGAAAAAAAGCAGATTAGTTTAAAACACATGAGGCTGCAGAGGTTTGTTAAGTGCTGCCAATCAAAGGTGAGCTTGGATACAACTGCTATAATTAGCCGTCAGCTGGGACCGCGGGGAGGAAATGATGTCACACGGTAATAAACACGAACACAGAGGAGCTGCCAAACTCAGCCGAAGGTTTCATCCTCTGGATTCACCGTGAGGAGTTTGCAGGCTTCATTTTAGCCTTCAGTGAAATAAGAACTGCTTTGGAGTGGAAGGCTGGCGGAAACTATTTGGATACTATTTGGAAATCTTTTATTGGGATATTAGAGCCGTCAGTAAAGCCTCAGTTTAACCTTCGTGTTCAGGTCAAAAATATCCATAGAGCACTTTTTAAATGTGTTTTTTATTAAGAATGTGCTGGAACCATCACTTCATCAATTAGGCAAGATTTCATAACTTCATAAGGTTTACATAAAAATCTCTCTCCGTGCAGGTTAGCAGGCATATCAGCAACGCCTGTGGGTCTGAAGCCTTTACGGAACGAATGTCACTGAGACCAAAGAGAACCAACTGTACAGCATGTTTAAAAACATTAAGGATGAAGGAGACGAGGTTATAATCCAAGAACAAGGTTTCCAGAACATAGCTGTAATTTTACGAGAAAAAACAAAATCACAAATTTATGATAAAAATACCTCAAAAATTCACCAGAAAAAAATATGAGAACAAATGACAAAGCTATGGGAAGAAAAGCAAAAGATTTATGGAAAAAAAATTTTTTTCACAAGAACAAGCAAAAATATTATGAGAAGAAAGTCTTAAAAAAAGTATGAGAAAAAATAAAATTTATAAGATTAAAATAATTATGAGAAAAAACTGAAGGATTCATGAAAAAACAAAACAATGAACAATTTTAAGAAAGACTCCAAAATTTCTAAGAAAAATACTGAAATGTTTATAAGAAAAATTTAAAAAAAGATCACATTTATGAGGAAAAACTCAAATGATTTTACTAAAAGTAAATATGTTTCTACCAAAATTTGTGAGTCAGTGTAGTAGCTGTGCCTTAAGTTCACAATTTTAAACCAGTGTAATATTAAATAGAGTCAGACCTAAATAAACAAGGATAATCACATACATTTGCCAAAAAACTTTATGAGGAAAGAGTATTATGATTTTTAGTTAAGGAGACACAGTTTGAGGCCACGCCCCCAATAATGCAAAACCCGGTTAGTTCT
>JAVDPK010001949.1:74336-86453 GCA_034780415.1 Cichlasoma orientale
AAAAAATTTCTCACCTTCTGTTGCAGCTGCAAACACAAATAAACATAAACGTGATCAAATGGCGTTGTTAGTTCCATGAAGTGATGTGTGCTTACAGCAGAAGGTGAAGCTGACAATGGGGTTCAGGGTTATTTTTGGCTACTGGCATCCTCAGGTGCCCCAAGAACTTCTTTCACTGAGCTCAGTCCTGACTCATCAGATATGTGTTTCACACTTTTGAGTCCATCAGAAACACCAAGTCCGGTTCAGGTCAGGTTCCTTGCCATAAGCGGTTAAACTCGGCTCCCTCCAGTGGCTCCATCACTCACACAAGTTGCACATTGCAACTCTATCCATGCCCCCTGAGGAGTCTTTTAGGCAAAGCAACACACTGTCGTTTCCAGTCTGTTCGGTGAGGTTTACAGTGAAATGCTGCATGTAAACATCTAAACTTTTCCATTTGGAGCTGAACTGTGTTGAACTTTGTGGTTGCAAATGTGATTTCTCTATGCGACCTCGGCTCCCATTTATAAGATTTTTTGAAATCTTTTAGCATAGTCTTTCATTTTTTTGTACTGATTATTCAACCACGAGAGCTTTATGTTCATTAGAGACCTTGCAGTGTTTATAAGGGCTCTCAAAAAACCAGATTTGTGAAAGGGAAACAATCCGAACTGAGAGAACCTAGAGAGTTACTGGGAGAAACTTGTGATGGCGGTAGATAGATAGATATGTGCGGCTGATGCCTCATACTATATGTGTGTGTGTTTATGCGTGTGCATCTGTGTGTGTCATGAGTCTGAGCTACACCATATTTTGTTATTGACTCAATCAATCACACACCATCATGACAGCAGCTCTGTGTGTACTCTCTGTGTCTCTTCAAATCTGTTCAAGTGGTGATTGACTTTAATTACTAACAGTGATGTGAAGAGCACAATAATATTCCCTCAGTCCCTCCACTACTGCTGCTTCTTCTTCTTCACTCATCATCCATTTATATAACAGTGCATAACCCCACTGTGTGTGTGTGTGGAGGGCACTGATTTAACATCAGATGCAATTAGAATAAGAAAATGTCTGTCCTCTTTGTCATCAGTCTGGGGGCAAGATTGATTTATTTTTTCACAAGTCCAGCTATGAGCAGCATCGTGTCACTGAGCAGCGGGGGTCTCACAGGCTGGCTGGATGAGAGGGTTAACACTTGAAGAACCTGTCAGTCTCTCTGCATCAGTCATCGGTACCGATCATTTGCTGTATGGGAAGATTGTTTTAATAATGATTTGGCAGCTCGCACTCTTTGTGTTTGTGAGATGATGAAGAAGTAACTGTTCACTAGTGTAATATAATTGTTTAATGGAATTTAACTTCACTTAATTTCTTTAAATTGTGCGTTGATGTTATAATGTTCTCTTTCTTTATTGGGCGTAACATGTTGTATCATAACTGAGCTCAGCTGAGACCAGGGCGCTGCAGTGTGAACATTTATATTAATAATAAACTGTACTGCTGACTTTTTTTAAATTTTGTATTTTCTTATTCTTAAGCAACCTCTTAGTCCTCTACAGTCGTAATCTTTCTTCCTCCTTCAGCTACCTCCATCTTACCCTATCCCAGCATCCTCCTCTGTCACACCAACCCTCTGCATGTCCTACTTCACTACATCCACCAAGCTCCTCTGAGGTCTTCCTTTTTTCTCCTGCCTGGCAGCTCCATTTTCAACATCCTTTGTCCAATGTATCCACCCTCCCTCCTCTGCGCATGCACAAACCATCTCAGCCTTGCCTCACTTTGTCTCCAAACTGCTCACCCTGAGCTGTCCCTCTGATGTACTCATTTCTAATCTTGGTCACTCCAAATGAAAATCTTAACACTAGCCACCTTCAGCTGAGCCTCCTGTCTTTATGTTAACCCAAACCTACTTCATATCAGGTCTCTTGTATCAGGTCTTGGCGCCAAAGCAATGCGGGGGAATTATTTCTCTTGTCGGCATTTTCTGTATTTAACAGCTGTGCATATGATATGATCAATAACGCGCTGATTAGGCACCCCTGTGTTCCTTCACCTCCTCTCCTCCTGTCGCCCACCACCACCAAAAACACCACACACACACACACACACAAAAGGCGCTTGATCACGACTGTTTATTTGAATTGTGCTATCATCTGGCGACAGGTAGCTAAAGATGGAGAGGCAAAGAAGAAAGCTCTCCGGGGCGCAAAACAGAAAACGGAAGAGGGAGAAGGATAAAAATGTTTCGGTAAGTTCTGTCAGTGTATCAAGAGGAGGCTTTTAAATACTCGGGTTAGCTTAAGTTACTAGTAGTAAAATAACAGGTCACAGTTCTGCAAGTGTGTGCTGTAGTTACAATATAACAGATCATAACAAGGAAAATATAAATAATAAATAAAAAGCCTAAGTAGGGTCTCCCTCCCTCACCTCCTACACCTACCTCCCCGCCCTCCGCTGCTGCCTCCACAACGGATAGGCGGAAGAAAATGGATGGATGGATGGATGGATGGATGGAAAATTAAAGCCTGTAATAGAAGTCTTGTATTTTATAAGTCCATGAATAAGTGAGATCTGCTCACATGAACACAGTAAACCTTGAGAGGGTGCGTTTTGTGTGTGTGTGTGTGTGTGGGTTTGGGGGGGGGGGGGGGCTAAAAATGTGTCCGCATACACCTCAGAAGGTATATAGCTGCGTCCCTGCCTTTGCCACCTCACTCTTTGCTGTGTGCCTACCCTCCCCGTACTCCTGTCTACTGTCTTCATCTCCTTCACTATCTTGCTTTTTCTTCGCTAACCTCTTCCTTTGAATACCTTTCTGTCCTTCCTCATTCCACCAGCAAGTCTCCTTGTCCTCTTTCCTCTGTCCAGAGGAAACACCAAACACCTTCCTAACCGTTTCCCTCAACACTATAGTTGTATTTTCCTGGCCATGTGGAAAATCTTCACAGCCACCGAGAGTCTGTCTCGGTTCCTCACTGAATTCTAAACAACATTCTTCCTTCCTCAGCTTCCACCATGTAATCCTTGACTCTGTCTTCACTCACTTCCTTCTTCTTGACTTCCAAAGTTATCCTGTGCTGCTCAGCCAGATTCTCCCCTGACACCATAACAATAACTGTATTTGGTACTCAATAAAATGATGACTCATCTGGTCCAGCAATGTTTTCCAGCTCCTCCTGAGTGATCCACAGACAATCCAAGACCAGATCTGAAATAAAATCACTTCAGCATGTTCTGGAAGAAACAATGTCAAAGAGACAGAATACAAATATCATTAAACTTAATTCTTTAAAAATAATAAAAAAGAAAAGGAAAAAAAGGCATTTCATTTCACAGCTATGCAGATGATTCCCAGATTTACCTGGTACTGAAATGCAAAACAAGTCCTCCTTTGATGACCTGATAACTGGACTGCTTAAAGATATTGAAACCTCTTTGGTTGTCAGTGGCAATCTCACTTTAAGGATCTACACAAAAGCCTTTTGTAAAGAAACTGGGCGCGATCTTTGCCAACACTTTGCTGTGTGCAGGCTGTCGTCCAAGCTAACTTCTTTCATCTTGGGCACTTGTAGACATGAAGCTGTTTCTCGCTTTCAAAGTCTTTGACAAGCTTATTCATATGTTTATTTCATCTTGGCTTGACTATTGTAGCAGACTTTGTTCAGGTGCTGAAGAAGACCACATTTTGCTTATGTTGGCTTCCTTGTATTGGCTCCCAGTCAGTGTTTTTTGTTTGTCGTTGCTTTTAAGTCATTGCATTGGATGTCTTTTTTTTTCACTTCACATGATTTGACAAATACAAGTAAACAGCTATGAATTTATACAAATCTCCCTTCAAGAATGGTCAACAATACACTTTTAAGCCCAGTCTCAAATACTTGTGCTACTCAATCAAATCTCATAAATATGCACATTGGTTCACCTCATTTATTCACCGCCCTCTAGTAATATAAATGTATCAACCTTGAGGTGGAGCCACAAAACAACTACACAAAGATCCACAAAGTTCTACACAAAAAATTAGCAGAAATCTGTTCATTTGTCATCATTGTGTTCTCTTCCAGTGTTTTGCTGCTGGGTAGTTGGGGGGTGGGGTTACAGTCTGCGCTCAGGGGCCTGTTGTTTCATAATCTGTTCGTGGTGTAGGTGTAATAAGCTGTAGCGCGAGCCCACACCATTTCAGCCTGAAGAAAAATGTCCACATTATGCTTTATCACCCTTTCTTGCAGTACTGTTCTGTTGAAAGTAATTGCACATGTTGTCTTTCTCCGCACAACTGCTGGTGTAAATACGTACAGACCAAAGCAATGTTTATTTTATTTCACCATTCATATTAGTGTTTAGCTGGAGGGGAAAAAATCTGAATATAAAACTGTAAAGATTGTTTGCATAAAGCATGTAACACATCACGTATTCTGTGACTGGTTTCTAAAAGGTTTAATCTGCTTTTTTATAATTACATTTCTTCCAGAATGAGCCCTATTATTACGATGGAAATGTTTACATTTTTATCCTGAGTGAGCTCCGATTCTGATCATCATTTCTGGAAGAGCCGCTTCTGTGAATGGTAGAATTTGGAGGCTGATATTAACTTTAATATATCGTGCAGTCAACATGAAAACAGAAAGCATCTGTAATGAAGACACCCAGTCCAGTGGACAGCGAGCGTGCGCATGCTAAAAGCAGCTGTTAGCTTTGCGCGTCATCACATGTTAATCGGCTTCTGTTAACGATGTTGCCTCTTTAAATATGCATGCAGCAGCAGCAATGCAGCATCTTTAATTAAACAAGAGTAATCTGCTGCTATTCCAGCATGAATTCTTCATGATCGTTCTGTTGCCAATTAACACTATGTGTCACTCACGCAGACTCCGACAAGTCTCAGGCTAATGTGTGAGGTTCTCCGGCAATAACTTTTATTTTTCATGAGGATAATTATCATCACTTTTCCATGGGAGAGGGGAGGCGGAGGATTGATGTTGGTGTGTGTGTGAGAAGAGGCTGCAGCAGCAGCTGTAGTTTTAGTCTGACAGCAGGAAGCATTTCAGCACCTTTATTACCTTGCAGCTTTTAGCTTTTACACCTGTAAGCAGCGTCACAGTGTTTGGATTCACTATAAAACTAATCAGGCAATGGCATGGAAGTTATCGGCTATATTTTCTAAAAAAAAGTAACTACAAAGAAATAAGTGTTTTAGTTATTTTTGGACATATTTCTGCCTGATTTGACAAATGTCGAATAACTGTAAAAAGCTTTAATTGAAGAAGACCCTTGCACCATTAAATGTATAAGCATGGATGTATAGAATTGTGTAGAACAGTATAGAATTTTAGTTATACTGAGGCGAGACTTGCATGCAGAGAAAAGGCAACAATCAAACCTCTGGAACATTTGAGGATAAACACAAGATGAAAGCTGCATCTTTGCATTAGACAAACAAAATGGGACGTAGTCCGAATGTGGAGATAGAATCTTGCAGTTTAACAATAAAAGCAGGCATATGCAAACACATCTGTGAACAATATGATAATACAAAGTCACCACTGAGTGAAGCTGTGCTAAAGTAAACCACAGTTTAGTGTTCAAAAGCTTATTGAGCTCACAATGCAACAATACCTGTATGAAGACTGGTTCCATCAATTCACCACCACAGAGCTTGCTTTGTTGCTTTCTGGTATCAGATTCATTCAAGGCGCTTCCACACATGGTTAAAGGTTATTTTCATCATGATCTATATATTTCCTCCCGTGCTGTCTACTAATTAGGAGCCACTTCTTCTTCTTCTCGTGTATCTGCTGCCTCCTGTATAAGCCAACGAAACCAGTTTGAGGTTTATTTTACCACAGCATCAGCTCTGCGTTCTAAACTGAAAATGGACTTATTATTGGAATTACCTGCAGACATTAATTAGAACTCCTTTCTTTTATTTCTGAAATTAATTCCCACCTGCAGCTCTTGTGTCAGCTCCAGCTGTATGCGGAGGGGAACATCTCTGTGAATACTTTAACTTCCTGCTTAAGTCTGATCCAAGAAGAAAGTAGCTGCTGCTGATGACATTAATGATAGTTCAGTTACTTTTTGACAAAAAAAAAAAATCAGAGAGCTCAAATTCATTATCATTTGTTTTAAATTCAAGATGTTTTTCTTTGTTTTTTCCTTCTGGCTGTCTTTCCTGGTATCTGCTCCAACTGTGTCAAATGATCGGCTCCTGCCGTCCCCGTGTTTATCCACTTTGTCACACCTGCTGAATCAATGTTAATGTGCTCTATGAAATGTTAGCTCGCTGCCAGCGCTCGTCTTCCTGATTAAATATTGACATAATATTGTTTCTTTTAAGCAGTCTATACTGAATGAAGGAATATAAAATAATAATAATAATAATAATAACCATCATCATCATCATCATCCTAAAAAAATATAAAAAGAAGGAAAATAAAGGTTCACTCTCCCAGCAGTTATATTCTACATCAAGCAGTATCACTACTTGGATTTCCCTTACAGCACTAAGGAGAGGGTGGTGCTAGAGGTGGCATTGCAACTTGCTTCTGCTGTCACAGCTTTCACTATCAGTCCTTCTGAACACTCAACTGGCATTTATTGGTGCCTTAAGTAAATTTGTTTCTCACAAGCAGACACTGCAGAGGAAAGGACAGACCATCAACATCCAATAATAGAAGCCTTACAAGCCAGAATGAACAACCTTTATTGCTGTGCAAGAACTCCAAACATTCACCCTTCAAAGTTAGAGCTAATCTGGGCTGTCAAAAAAGTCTTTCACACTCACTTTGGGAGCCCCTCCTTGACTTTTCATCACCGAGCTGCAGCCACCTACAGTCTCGTAACCAGCATCCTAAAGCATCCTCTAACAACAATAAAGTGTGTTTTTTTTCTTTTTCTTTCAGCTCTAACTCATCAGACCATGCAGAAGAACAAATGTTATGACCTCATCCGTAAGCGATTTCGGGCTTTGCTTCAAAACTCTTTGTAAAGCTTTCTACCTGTGAGCAGGTGAGCCACAGTTCACAGAGAAGCCGAGAACGTCCTCACTGAAAAGATCTGTTCACAGATGTTTTATTCCACTGGGAAAATACAACCCTACCGTCTAAACCACCTAAAACTTTTTGAAATTTTGTATTATTTATTACTAACTTAGAAAATAATGAGCTGTGTTTCTAAGGCAAGACCATAGAAATAAAGCATTTCAGAAGCTTATTCTGCCCTGCTGTCTAGATCCAAAGCTTCATTCAGCTTTGTTCTTTTGTAAGGACACCTCTGAGTAAATGCTAATACAAACCAGCCTTCTCCTGCAGCAGTTATGCATTACAGACATTTAACAGGCTGACAAGTATTATGAAGCATTCACAGAAAACGCAGTGCATTTTTCAGCAAGCTTTGCACTCACCGCTATTGCTCATCAACTATGCATCTGAAAAACAGCACAATGGTCATTTTCTGACAGGTGTAAATATTCAGCAGATACGATGGAGCAGCTAGGCGAGCTGTTAGATGTAGGCAGGCACCATCCTGCACACCTCTAACTTCTGGTGCTCTTTGCAGCATGAAAGCGTGTTACTTCTACTGTTAGTGTGCAAAAATGCTTTTGTGCAAACTATATTTCGACATATTTTATCATATCAACTCTTTGCAATGAATCAGTAATAAAAAATGGATGCGTATTAAATGAATATTTTATGATATTTTACGTTTTTACTCCTGAATCACCTCAAACGCTCTGGTTGGTGTTTATCCAGTGAGTGTGGCCCATCAGATAACGTGTGGAGCATCCACAACTATTTACTCTGGAGGAGGCTGTAAAACTTTGTGAAAGGAGTCCGAATCGATGAGTCAGTGAAGCTCGCTTCTGTCCAGAACTTTTCCATCGGTAAGCGCTGCTGCTTTGGCTGCTGTTAACCAGCGTCGCTGAAACTTTCTTCAGGGCGGATCTAACCTTAATGACTCTGGCACTTAGTGAATGAACTCTCATACCATGTGAGAATGTAATCAAACTGTTTATTGGAGCAAACGTGTGATTTTTAGGACGCTTGACTCAAACATTAGCTGGCATGTTAGCTTCATGCCAGCTGTTATTGTTTAGCCAGCTCCTGTCAGCTGTGCAGAGATGGAGGTTTGCAGGTCTGATCTGCTGACGATGAGAAATTGTGACCATACATGTGTTACATGTGTTAGAGCCCTGACATCAGTTTAGGAGATGAAGAATGAGGTGAGGAAGAAGAGGATGAGGTGGAGATGAGGGAGAAGGGAGAGCAGTGGTGGAGGAGGCAGATGAAGAAGAGGAGGAGGAGGAGAAGAGATTATGAAAAAGAGATAATAAGAAATGCATTGTGAACTGTACTGTTGTTAAATGCTCACATGACTAACTTATAGTTGACACTTTACAGCAGGAATTGCTTTTTTGGCCAGCAAGTTGAAAACAGTTCTCTGACTAGAAAACTTGGCATTTTTTCTCTCTTTATTACCTACTTTACTGCTTGCATTTTTAAAATAGACTTTTTACTTTCTATGCAGGATTCTTCTTGTCGCTTGTTCCTAGCTTACTCCTCGTGCATCTTTTTTGCTTGTTGTTTCCTAACGAGGAATGTTCTGTTTGTGTTGCCCCCCATATAGGATCCTTCTTTTATCTTTTGTTTTCCATCTAGGAAGCCTTCTTTCATGATTCTCAGCAAGAAAAAGCACCACTTCCTAAATTAGAATGCCTCCTCCTCCCTGTTCACTAACAGGACTCCTGTATTCTAATATCTTCACTAGAAAGCCTCCTCTTCCTTTGATCCCTAACAAGGAAGCTAGCGAAATTACACAAATATAAAAAAAAAGATTTAATATTTGTATTAAAAGCTATGTTAAAATGAATGATGGCTACATTCAGTGTTTCCTGTTTCACGCTGGTCGCTGACTCCCAGCAGTTTGTGCCTGCAGCAGCAGAGCAAATGTCGGTGGTTTGAGCTGCTCTCTGGCTCCTCTGCCTCCCGTGGTCACTCCGTGGGTCAGTGGGCCTGCAAGAATGCTGGGAAGTGAGGAGAAGGTGAAGAATGGTTTTCTTAGCATTACGCTGACTCCCAGTGAAGTCAGTTCAGTGACAGCGCAACAGACAGACTGCCAATCAGATCGCTGAAGTAAACCATTTGGGTGTTTTGGTGAGGCAGTAAATTCCACCCACATCCGTCTGAACGGCTCCAAAATCCTCCTCTGCTGTAGTTTTGTGCCCTCTTGCCTATGAAGCAGCTGCATTTCTGCGAATCCCAGCTTGTCCATTTCCAATGAGGGTCAGCTGTGAGGGAGGAGGATGCGAAGAGCAGCAGCAGCAGAGCGGTAATCTCGCAGCTTTCCTGACCGCGTCTCAGGCAGCAATCCCGTTTTCTTCCTATCCTGCTAAGCGATATGAGGAGCAGTGGCTTTAACCCTGTGTGGGAGGATGAGGAGCGGAAGCACATCTAATTATTTATCCATTCAGAGGCGAGATGCAGGAACACGCAGCGGCTGTGCTGGACGCTCCCCTGGCCCCGCCTCCTCAGTTGAGATCACCTCAGTATTGGAAGCTTCATCTTTAAAAACTCTCCCTTCATCAGAGGATCTGCGGCCTTGCAGCTCAGCACATTCAGAGACCAAAGGTCAAACACTGTAAATGTGAGCGAGGTGTCCCATGTAACCCATTACCCAGACTAATGTGTGTGTGTTTTTCTATCGACCTGCAAAAGCTGAGCGCCTCACCCTGACACCGGCTGCTCTCATTAGAGCAACAGACAACAAACAGCTGGCAGCTCAGTGCACCCCGAGGCTAAAGGTTAGCTTGCACAGCTACCCTTCAGCCCAGGATCCATCACCACCTCCTTCTCTCATTCTGCATGATATCCATCTTTCTTTCCTTTCCTCTGTTAGTGCAGGAAACCTGGACTGAAATGAGCATCGGCATTTTCTCATTCTCTCCATTTCAGAAAAAAGAAAAATCCTCCAGCAAGACATGTTTAAGTTTTATCTTCTGGAACGATAACACCATCTTTTCCCATCAATACGCGAACATTTTATGAGCGCACTTCATTCATTCATATAGTCCATATTCATTAACGTAAAATATTTGAAGACTTTTTTATGATTATGGCTTATAACTTCTGAAAATCAGAAATCCAGTATGTCGAACTGTTATTATTTAGATATTATTAATATATTATTATATTCTATGATTAGTCAAAAAGGATTTACACTACAGAAATGTCCAGCATCTGGAAAATATGTTAATTCTTAAAGCTTTACTTTTTGGTGAAGGTGAGATGGTCCAGGTGACCCTGGTGCAACACATGTATCCGTGCATCCTCCTGTTAGTATTAACTAGCCGGCAGTTACTGTTTCAGTGAAAACGGTCCGTTATGGTTGTCACCTTTCTGCGTGGCTGTGATGCTGCTTCTCTGTCAGAGCTGCTCGATTAGATACTCTCTAATCAGACTTCTGTGCTGGGTCTTTGTGGGGCCTGTGTACGCAACCTACCAGCATTTATGCTCGTGTAGCTGCATTACGTGTGTTAATTAGCTTGTGGTCGTGTGCTGGCGGTTTACGCGGTGCCGGCCGACAGGAACAAAACCTGCTGGGGCTTTGTCCCCTCCTTGGTTCTCGCTCTTTGTGCTCAGTTTTCGTGGATGATGTCAGCGATCATCATCTAAACAAAAGTCAAGTCAGCCGTCGTCCCCAAGATTGTGTTTACGTGTACTGAACTAGACCAAGAGGTACATGGTGTTTATACTAGTTGAATTTCAGTGTCCTGATGTTTGGTGTGAACAGTGATAATAACACCAGCATGAATGAGGTGAAAGACCTCTCAGTGTTTAAAGCAGTCGAAGCAGGAGACACGCGCTTGTGTCTCACATCTTTCTTATAGATGTTAAACTTCTCCTAAAAGAAGTTTAATCCAAAAAAAAAAGCTGCCGTGAGTTTGGTGGCCTTTACGGGCTTTTACTCTGTGATGGAAGTCTGGGAGGGAATGATCACAATATTCCTGCTACACAGCAGCAGTGATGCCAAATTTAGTTTCATTCTGTCTCATTTGATTTGATTTGATTTTAAACGTCTGGGCTCAGCGAGGATACGGGGGGTCTCGGGGGTTCTAGGTGGGTGTGAGTAGAGTACAAGTTTTTTGTGTTACTGTTGTAAACTTTGCAGGTATGGTGCGTGATGATGATGATGGTGTATTTTTACATAAGGACCCCTGGAAGAACTGTGGCTACTCTGCTAACAACTAATGGAGGCTGAATTAAACAAATGCACGGATACTCTCACATCAGATCTCCCCTGATGGCCGGTGTCATTTTGAAAATACAGAATGCTATTGATTGTGGGTGATTCCCTCATGGACGCTGAGCACTGCTGCTGCGGTTCAGAGAGCAAAAGTTTGAAAGAGCCCTGCAGCAGTTTGTGATATCACAGCGGGATAGTCCTGAACGCTCACTGTCCATGGACACACAAAAACACACAGGCTTTAGAAAACTTTATCATATATATAATGTGCTGTGTGCATTTGTAACCGTACAAGGATGAAACATTTGTGGATTTCAAATATTTTTACTCTTAAATGTTTGTTTCATACTCCCACTAGTAGTTCATTTTTTAGCTATTTTGTATATTTTCTCGTTTTTTCCCTTTGTGGCTTCAGTAATGTAAAGTATTTCTTCCAACACTTCTTCCCTCAGCCCAACCTGTGCAGACAGACAGCCGCCCACTCTGAGTCAGCTTCTGTCTACGCTCAGTTAAAAACAGTTTATCTGTAAGGTGAAAAAGGTGCGTAAGAATTAAAGTCTAATTCCATCACAGCCACTATATGTGGATTCAAAACTGCATGTTTTTTTTTTCTTTTCCACTTTTCTACACGCTGGCACTGAAAAAGTAGTGGCTTTCTAATCGCACTGCACATTCTGCATAATGACAAAAGTGTTTCTATTCTGTTTGTGTCGCGGTCCTGGGCCTTTGCCCACTGTTTTAGGTTTTTGTAATTGAAGTCTGTTATTGTTTCATTTCTCTAGTTGTGTTTCTAAGTCTGCTCACAGTTGGGTCTCAAACTCGCGTCCCGCGGGCCGCATCCGGCCACGCCCCCTACTTCCGGTCCGCGATCTGATGTAAAAATAT
>JAVDPK010001949.1:126208-163669 GCA_034780415.1 Cichlasoma orientale
GATAGATAGATAGATAGATAGATAGATAGATAGATAGATAGATAGATAGATAGATAGATAGATAGATAGATAGAGATACTTTATTGATCCCACAAGGGAAATTATTTCAGCTTAATTCAAAAGGTCTGTTGTGTAAACCTTATTAATCTAAAACTGCTTTGGTGCTTCTCAGTTTATTTGTGTTTTTTTTAAGAACTGTAAAAACTGAAGCTGTGAAAAATGATGATGATGATGATGATGATGATGATGATGATGATGATGATGATGATGATTTATTATGATCTCACCAATGCAGCAGCTATTCTTCCTGGGGTCTCCAAATCTTTACATTTTGACAGTGGACTATAAAACATACGCACATACACAACATCATTACAAAACAAAACACACATACAAACAACAAAAACAGCTCTTTTCAGTGTGGATCATGTCTCATTTCAGGGCAAGCGCTGATTACCACAGCACACAAACAAAAATTTAAGTTGATATTAACATTTTCTAACTGTGGTCAAAAGTCATAATAAATAAATATCGTTTTAACGCGCTTTTTTTTTTTAACTAGTTTTACTGGTTTCTTGTGTTATTTGTATGGCTCTGTATAAAACTCTTCTTTGAATCGGTTCTTGCTATGAGCGATACAAATCATCCTCCTGTAACCTGTCTGGTAGAATATTTATGTCTGTGTACACTAAAATACAAGTTTTTACATAAGACAACTGGAATCTTTATAACAAAAACATTTTTAATAAATACAAGCAAAGACAAAGAATCGATATTTTACAGTTAGCCAATTAAGACATTTCTGCATTGTTATAATATTTATTTTATACCCACAACAAAGAACCAGTTATGATGCTTTATTTTGGACCATTTCTTTATCTGATCTATTGTACCACTGGTTCATACTACTGGGCAATAATCAAGATAAGACAATATCAATGCCTGGATTTATTACTTAATTGACTTTGGTGTCAAAAATTTTGCACATCTTTTAACTATAAAAGTACCATTTCCCTTTTTAACAACTATTTTATTAATGTGTTCTGTACAGGATAATTTATGTCTAAGATTACACTCAGCTGCTTGGTCTCATGAATTTAATGGAAATCTTTAAAACTGCATTCCAGTTATCATGCTATTTGTCTTAAGACACATTCAAAATCAGTTTATTGTTCTTTACCCATTTCACTACTGATCACAACTCACAATCTACACCCACATTTAACTCCTTTTCAGAATTAGCTGCAATGTGTGTACTGTTGAAGCATCTGCGTACATAGAAACAGGGCTGTTATTGTAAAGTATTGCAATAGTGGTCAAAGGCAACTTCCTTGGGCCACTTCACACTCTACACGTCTAATATCAGGTAATAATCTTATTGGATGACTGTCAGGTCCACATAAAGATAATCTACTATTTTTCCACAGTGGGACAACTTTAGTAATTTTCCATGCTTGTGGGCAACAAATAGCAATGATGACGCCAACAAACGATGGAGCTGCTCTGCACCACATTTCTTTTTTCTTTCTTGATTTTGTTTTTTTTTAATGTAGAGTCAGTTTTCATACTGACATCCATCATGAGTCATGTTTTTCTCATCGTTTGTATTAGGAAGAAAAAATGACAATGAACAGCAAAAGCAGGACTCTCTGGAGAGTTTTAACTGTCAAGCAGTGCATGCTGGGAAGACTAAAATGAGTTGGGTGCACCCTCAATCATATATTTCAACACAAACAACCTCATGCTACATGCAACATTTTTAATTAACTAATATAGCTTCGTTATTAAGATGGGAAAAAGCATTCCACTAGTTTCCGTTATGAAGTCTTACAGTGCAGCCTGACCGCGTCGAAAGGAAGCTGCACACGAAAATGAAAGATTCACCATCAGCATGCATTTTCGATTTTGAAGATAAAAGCAAACATCCATGTGCTGGTTTGGGTGAGCAGGTGACCACGGCTGGGCTGTTTGCTGCGTGTGTCTCCCCCCATTTTCCTGTCTATATCCACTGTATCACTATCCATTAAAGGCAAAAATGCTCCCAAAAGTATCTTAAAAAAAATAAAAAAAGCAAACATCTGATTGAAAAAAGAAACACAATTATTCTAAGAATAAAATTAGACTTTGATTGCTAACCAGAAGATGTTAGATCATATTTTTCTGATTGAGCATTTCAGATTTCTGAAGAAAATTAGTACCCAAAACCCCCAAATACACGTGGATTTTTTAATGTTTCCCCGTATATACCTGAATCCAGGTGCACTGGGGGAGGATCATAAGTAGCCCTTCATTACATCTGCTGCAGTTCAGTCGGGAATGTAATGTTAAATAAAGGCTGCATGGATCCACACGAGCTATCCTCAACTCTGCTCACCAACCCTCCAATTTCTCTGATCTTAATGTCTCTGTAATTAACCAAAAGTGCAAACTGCTATTTACAGAGACCTTGATTAGCCAGGCGGCAAAGTGGCTACAGTAAATATAGCTCATAAAAGTCAAGCAACATGGAAAATCAACCCTTCTACAAACAGTTATTAATGTTTAGAACACCCCCAAATAATTAATAGAGCTCGTCAGGGAGTTCAACAACTGGTCAACAATCCCATAATATTATAGAACATGTTCATCCTGCAGATGGGACTTTGGCTCACCACAATGAAACGATACATCCATCAACTGATGGATAGAATATTCACCCAATTACTGTCTCATACTTCTAATGCTTCCATTTAGGAACCATACAGTACACACAGTTCTCTTCCACTGGACCCCAAACACCCGAAAACAGGTTCAGCCTTTAATGCTACTTTATTCCACTCCACTACATCACAGTAACACCCACCAGCAGCGCACCAGTGTGTGAGCGAAAGGCATTCATTGAAAACTGTGTTGTTTGATCATTTTATAAATGTTATTGGTCATTTTTGGATCTGCAGTTATTTTGCGTCCCTTTGTGGTAGTTTTCTTTCTTTCTTTTTTTTTTTTTTTGGCCTGTGTGTCTTGCTTGCGTCGCATCTTTTGTTCCGTTTCTTCATGATCTTTTTTCTGGTTATTTTGTATCTTTTGTGGTCACTTCTGTGAAGTTGTGCTTCTCTCTGTGTTCATTTGTTAGAAATCTGCACATCAAAAAGAAAGGAACCAAAGTGGACAGCGTGCCCTTTGCTTTGTGCCCGGTGCTTCCCGCCCAGCCTTTTCTTTCTATGCTGAGGTCATAGAAAGAAACTGATATATTTATTTATAAACTTCACTGTACAAGTAGATATGAGTGATTTCAAATTAGTTACAGTTACTGCAACACCCTGAAAGAGCATACTCTACATCATTAGTATGTTTACTTTTGATACTTTGAGTAAAGCCTGCTCACCTTCACGTTTTCCCTTCTATAATATTGCTCTCCTTCTAATTGAATTTTCTTGTGAAAAACTGGCATCACTAATTCTATGCAGTGCTACTTTACTGGAAACGGTATCTGTACTTTTGCCCCACTTAAGAGTTCAGTTTCCCAGAATGACGACAATAAACGAACATTTCACAGGTCTTACGGTAATACGTGGCAGTAATTCAAAGCTTTTCTCTGGGTAAAAGTATTAGTTGAAAGCAAATTATTGAAAAAAAATGATTCATTCTAATTTTTAGGACTGAGTCAGAAAATGCTGGATAAGAAAGACTTATTTTCTGTTTAGTTTGCCAAGCGGCAGTAATGGGCATCCTAATACATGAACGTTAAAGAATGTGTTTTCAGTCCTCTTTGAATGCTGCTTTGGGATTAGCTCACTAAGCAGATGCACAAAAAGTGAGGCCGGCATATGCAAAATCATAATCCATATGTGCCCTATGTAATATCACTGTACAGTAAGCTGCTTTGGATAACAGCCTCCCCTCCACCACATGCTGCGTTGGGTTCGCGGCTCTATCAGGCGCTGCTGTAATATCAGCCGTTATGTCCAATAAATGGGCTATCTATATATTTTACACTGCGGGCTCCATTTTGTTACCTTTCTTATGCTGCCTCTGTGGCTGGGAAAAAGCCTCCGCTCGCTTTGCTCCACTCACGTGCCACTTGTCGACTGTAGGTGGCGCTCAGAGCGCGAGAGACGGCAGCTTTCCTCCTCTGTGGCCGGACGGAGCTGAGCGAGAGAGGGAGAGGAAGAGAGAGCCATGAATATAATTAAAGAGAGAGAGAGAGAGATGGCAGAAAGAGGTGGAAACATGTATTTACTGTATATATGAGTGAAAATGGAGAGACGGGCTTGAATGTGAGACTTGGGCAGAGAGCACCGTCACTGAGAGCATGTGAAGGTTTTGTTTTCATCCCTTTAAACGCGCATCTTTCATTCCAGGTGATGGATGCTCGGACCTGTAGCTCCGACGTGATAAATCCTGCACAGTTACATTATAAAGAGTTAAGAATATAATAAGGTTTATCAAAATGAGATACATGCGCGGGTTGTTCACAAATGACAAGAGCGGGGAAGTCGCCATATCTTTGGTTAAAAGAGAAAAAATGAAAAAATGTTGGGAAATCCACGAAGTTGTTGGGGTGGCTGCTCGCTCCGCCCCCGCCCCCTCCGGAGTAGTGTATAGAGTGTATGGGGGAGGGAGGGGGAGGATGGGGGAGAGAGCGAGATAGAGACCGGGAGAGAGAGAGAGAGAAGCGCGAGCGCACTCGTTTGGATTCACTCCACTTTCTCGTCACACACGGTGCAGTCGCGCGACCTGCTCCGTGCTGGACCGCGAGGCGGACAGAGTTTGTGGCGGCTGAGCAGTGACTGCGCGTCGGAGTGGAAACTAACTGGAGAACCGCAGCTTACAGCTCCCGGACCTTGTGTTTGTTGCTTGGGTCATTTTTAAAAACATTTCTCCCTTTTTTTCCTGCCCCTGTCCCGGTGCTCCGTCCACATCCACCTCCACCCCAACACCTCCCCAAGCGTGCCATCAGCGGAGGACGCTTCTTACTGCTGCCGCTGTCGGTAAAACCCAGACAGTGGTAACGTTTCACGGAGTAACTGTGACCCAACTCCTCCCCACCCCTCCTCGCCCGGACGGGTCTCCCCCGGCTGGATTCCAGCTCCAGCCGCTCCTCCGGTGAGAGGAAGGACTGTTGGGCTGACGCGCAGCGCTGATCACGACACTCAAAGTGGACAGATTTTGAGAGAAATTGGAGTAACCACTACCCCTGCCTGTCTGCCTGGATTGTTTGATTTGTTTAGAGATTTTATTTTCGGCGTCGTGGATTCTTAATTTTGTACTGTTGTTTTTTTGTTTTTGTTTTTTTGTTTTGTTTTTTGTTTATTTCCTGGCGGTCTGGAGCGGCTCCGTCTTGGTACCGAAGAGGAGTGGAGCCTGTAGCCAGGCTGGAGCGCTCAGAGCCGGGGAACCGCGCAGCTCTCACCCGGTCCAGGTAGGAACTTCTTTCCACTGACACGATCCACACGCAATATTATACTTACATCTTCAAATATCTACATTTTCACTAAATTTTCAAACATTTTCAGTGGAGATCCTTCTTCCAGACTGCAGGAGACGTTTTACGCACGAAAATAATCCGAGTACATTCACTTTATATTCAATTTCGCTTAGATGAGCACTTGTGCCTTAATTAAAAAACACATATTCGATGGAGGTTGAGTCTCTGAAGGCAGCAGCTCTCTTTAAAACACTTGTTGGTAAAAAATAAACCCATTTAGCGCGACGGAACCTTCATATTCTCCGCCTAATCTCCTCTGATGGCTATTTTACCTAGGTTACACTACAGCGCTATTGATCCGTATCGATCCCCTCCGTCCTCAACATTAGCTCTACGGCTGTTAGTAATAAAATGTGCGTTCCTGTCACTTTAGGTTGATTAAAATTACCGAAACTGCAAATAACGCCACCTTAGTCCCGTTTAATGCAATCCAGGAGGAGAGTACAGTAGGCTGGAGTGTGCGCGCGGTTCCCTATAGTGCATATAGGAGCATCACGATCGCAGTGGGGCTTCATTATAGCTCGATCCGAGGCTGTGAGAGTTGTGCGGGACTCTCGATCTTCAGAGAATAGAAAATGGCAGTGATTTTTTTTAAAAGCTTGTCATTATAATCTTAGTTTTGTCTTGAAACACAAGAGCTAAACTGTCTTCAGGGACTCTTGGGGCCGCTTAAAGCAACAAAACAGTCTATTCATCTCAGGATGCTATTAAACTAGACACGCAGACGTGGGAGCATATATCATTCTCCATTCTGATCCTCTGCAGCACCTGAGGCCGCCTTGAGCACCTGTAGCATCAAATTTAACACCCTTTCCCTCCATCGTTGCCCCCCATCCCTTCCTTTAATGAGCTTGTTTTCTGGAACGTACGTGCAGTTAACGTGCGTGTAAAGGCGAATAAAGGCACAAGAGTGTCACTGTAAACTATGAAAGGTGGACAGGAGGGCAGGTGATGATGAATATCCACCGTGTCACCGCTCGGGAATCTAGTCAGTCCGGTCCCACCAGTCTCCGGCTTTCCGGTTTCTCCTCCTTCCTTCTGTTGTGCGTGTGTGCGTGTGTGTGTGTGTGTGAGAGAGAGAGAAATAGAGACGGAGAGACAGACAGAGAGAGAGAGACCTGCTCCACATGAAGGAGGGAGCGAGCGAGAGAAAGGGGGGAGTTGGGAATTTACATGCAAACTGCATCTGCCTCTGTCTGACAGTGAGCTAAGTAGTGGTCATTTTGAAACATATGTTTCCAGGGACGTTTTCGTGGGAATCTGACATGTTTTCGCTTCCTACACTTGACCTTTGACCCTATTCCCCAATACCCCGCTGTCATCTTGTTCCCATAATTTCCTGTGAAACTCATGATGTGAAAACATCCACTCGACTTGGATGCTTTATGTGTCTCGGCCAGAAAGATGAGACCTGATATAATCACATTTGGCCTTAAGGTAGATGTTGCACAGCAGAGCAGGTCCAGTGTACTTCCTGGAGAATCCACTTGCATGGTGGTGTTATTTAATAAAAGACTAAAAGCACATTAATGAATTAATGTAGCCTTGTTGCTGCATTCTGGTGTTGGACAAACATAAAAAGCCTCTGAGGGTGAGACTGTGGTTTTATGGTCAAGCTGGAGGGCTTCCCCCGTGCACTCTGTCCAACCTGCACTCCAGTTTCTGCCACTGTAAACATATATCCAGGGTTACTGAGCAGCAGAAGTGACTGAAGTGGAGATACTCTTGCTGAGGTTTGTGGCCGGTTTAAATGGCAGGCCTGCTGTCACTTGAGCCTGTCGCCGCATTGAGGGTGAGGTCTGAGGTTTGATTCCCACCTTTAGGATTCTTCTCTGCCTCTTCTAATTTGGGAGTGCATTCATCCAATCTTGATCAGATGAAACAACGACGGACGTCACGGTCCTTCACAGCTCTGTGGGGTGGGGGATTAGTCAGCGCAGAGCGAAAGGGGATGGAGAAAAGGGAGACGAGTAGGAGGGAGAGGTCGTACGGAGTCCGTTCTGCACATTTCTGCGTAAAAATTGGAGATCTGAGCGAGTCGCATTGTTAATGCCCATCATTAAAATAGGAGGAGGTAGAGTGGAAATGGGTTTCGTGTGTGAAATGAAAGCACGCACACATGCATTCACATCCCTGCTCTGCAGGAAAAGAGACGTCCACGGTTCAGATTTCAGAGTTTTCACGGCAGGTTTCGCTCCTTTTTCAAGTTCAGGTGTGACAACAAGCGAAGGAATGAGAGGGGAAACCAAAAAGTCACATTAACACACAGCAGAAAAAGGACAAATTGATGCTTTGTCACGTTATTCCCGTGACACGGCTGCTTACTTGACTAATCCATTGTTTCTTCTTTTATGGCGTCTGGGTATGGCTCATGAGCTGTTAGTCATTACTTGGAAATAACACGTCTTTGGCATCTCGGCATACACAAACAAACTTTGGTTTTTAACAAGTTTTCAGGAAATTTCTGGAGAAAGTTTAACTGGCACTAACGTTTCCCAGTTAGTCGAGCCGTCTGTTAGTTTAACAGCCAGAAAAAAAAACAAAAAACCCGTACAGGTCACTCAAAGGTGTGGCTGCACAGTCCTGCCAGACATATGGAGACTGGTGTGCGTCGATCTTTCTGGCTGAGGTGAAAACATGAATAATCTTAAAGTAGACAAACTGCAGCAGCAGTACTGAAAACCTCGACCAGGGTGTGAAATAAGCACGAGTTTCTCCTTAGATTAAACTACCTCTACTTGGGTTGCAAATGCACGTTTCATATGAGACTCCTCATTTCCAGTTTCATTTTTTAGTTTATTACGGTGACGAGTGTGGGAACGATGGCTCCATTTGGCTTTTGTGATTTGTTATTTTCAGTTTTTCTGAATCAGAGATCAGATATGTCCCCTCTTCCCACTGAAACCCTTCCAGCTTACAGAGCACACTGAACACGTCGCAGAGGTTTATATCTGCTCGGCAGTGTGCTGCACTCCTCTTCGTCTGTAATAAGGCGAGGAGTCACGGGGGAACTCGGGGCACGATACTGTCACAGCACGTCTGTGATACTGTGGAAGCTGTGACCTGATGGTGGTGCTAGAAAAATGCTTTCACCCACTTGCTAGTTTTATTTTTCTTTTTTAGTGGCAAATATATCATATATCAGCTAAAGCTGGTTGAATGCTTGACTTGAATTCTGCCGTGAAAGCCATGAACTGTGATGTCATCATTATGGTGGCTTTTAGTAAAAACTAGAAATGGTAGACCCCCTGATGAGGGAATCATAAACATCCACTGTTAACTGCATGGACATCAGTCCGGTGGACATGGAGATGCTGCACAGCCTGACAGATGGACGGGTGTCATTGTTTCCTGTCATAAATGGGACTAAAAGCACTGTTATGGAGTTATATTGCCGTATTGATTTTCTCTCTCAGTTAATAGAGACAATCATTAAAGTGAGTTAAACGTTAAAACTCGCTGCGCGTTCACACTCTGAGCAGCAGGAGTGCAAAATGCAGCGTCTCTGCGTGTTCGCGTCATGCAGCTGTACCATAACGGTCAGTAATCCATCACAGGTGCCGAAGGCGACGTCTTCCTTCTTTCTTTTGTTTGGCCGGTTTATGTTAAACCGAGAGAGAAGCGTCAAATCCTGCTTTAGAGAAGCTGGAAGCAGGAGACACTTGTCACATTTTCTTGATAAATGGCTAAAGCAATTTAATCAGTTCTTGGTTGATTAACACTCATCTGTTAAACTTGCACAGAGCCTCTTTCAGCTTCACCAGCCGTCAAGTTCACAGAAGAATTAAACATATGTATTAATGGGGCTGTTGCGATTACCATTACCGGGCTGCACAGCTTCAGGGGTAATTGACAGCAAATATTCGAAGCCTCGGTTGGGGGACCGGGAGGCGTTAGGTGCAGAGAGCATCACCAGCTAAGGACATACGTTTTTTGGCTTTATTAAAAGCATAAGCAGCGGTGATTTCCTCCACATTTACATGTAAAAACGATCACTTAAAAAAAGGTTTAAAGACAGACTTACAGAGTGCACAGTCTCTGTCTGAGCAGCAAAGCAAAGAAACCGCGCTGAGCATGTGCACACAGTGGATTGATGAGAACCGCTGCCGGCTCCGCTCTGATAATGACTGAACAGTGTAGAGAGAAGTGTACCTGTGGCTGCAGAGCTCAGATTATATATGGTATACGATTATATACCTGCAGCTTTAAAAGGAACCGCCCAAATCCCCAAATTAAAAATGAAAATCCACCTTTACGGGAGAGACCTGACCAAGGTGGCAGCCACACAAATACACAGCGTTTAAAATAAAAAACAAATACATTGTATAGTACTACATATACTACAGCAGAAACCTCAGATCCTCTGAACTGTAGTGTCCGCTCAAGAAAAACAATCGCGTGCTTCCGTCACCTCATTCTTGATGACGCCAGATTAAAGCATGTTTGAGTTTTGTACTGGTCTCTAAAGCCCTGGGGCACTTCATACGTAATGCACCAGTGCCGTTTACTGCGAGTGGTCAGCGATGACCAAATCATAAAGATTGCAGTGGTGAGTCAGAGACTTGGCATATGTATTGAAGCACAGAGATGCATGGAACGCTGAATCAAAGCCCTGCAAAACTGAGGAGGCGGCATGCATAAACCACACATGATATGTGTTGAAAAGGTGTTTTTTGAATTCAAATGTAACGATTGTCATCTTCTTCTGGCTTTTATCACCGAGAGCCTGTTTTCTCCTGAAGCTTTGTGAGCAGAGCGGGAAGCAATGAATGACAGCAAAGAAACCAAGTGTCAACACACCGTCTATTGTCAAGACTAGGTTAACAATTTGTTCCAGAAATCAGAAACATTTGGTGGAAAAACAACCGTCGCGTCCAAGCGTCCGAGGCGAGGTCCCCGGCACAAACTCAGAATGGAAAATTTAGTCATGTAAGAACAAAGTGTAACATTTTAGAGGCATTTCAATTTTTTTGCATCACGGTAATTAGCAAGGCTTCTTCTCATTATGCACCTTGGTCACTCCCTTTTCATACCATAATTTCTAGGAGCCTTTAAAAAAAATAATCTGTGTTTAGATATAAAAACAATTGGGCAGGGTGGGCTAGAAAGAAGTGAAATCAGCTCTGGGATATTATATAAGCATGTCAGCCTGTGTTATCCGCTGCTTATAAAGCAGTAGTAGTTTGTTATTATGTCCTCCTGTCGCAGGCTGACATTCATGTGGAATAAATATGTTGCCGTGGATTTAAAACCACGTTCAGATGATGCCCGATCTTTACTTCATACCAGCCTGCTGTTCATCCACCACCCCCTCCCGTAATCCCCTTCTGCTGCCGCTCCCAGAGGATCACTGTGTGTGCGTGTGTGTGGATCAGAGGTTGGCACATCCTGTCAGTAGAAGGTCAAACGTTTGATCCCTGAACCAACCAGTCATGCCACAGTGGCTCAGACCGAGTTTCTGGATAAAATCTGCCCAACAGGAAGAAGACAATAACATACTGAGACCAGTTGTGGGAACAATAAAACCAGTGACTAAATGCGTATGAATCCAGATTTTCCTGTCTGGCGGTAACGTCGTGTGTAGCAGCTCCAGGTACACTGCGTGTTTGTGACTCACAGCACAGTCACATTCTTTTCATTTTTAACCCCGAACACCTGATAACTTTCTCTGCTTTACAAAGCTGTGTACACAAGGTGTGGACACACTGATGATAAACCACATCACACAGCACCTGCTGCCTGTGAGGAGAGGTGTGGAGGTAGGTCTGAAAGCATTGAATATGACTGTATTTTAAGACCATCCGTACACTGTAAAAATGCTCTGCTTACATTAAATTGGCATGTAGAGTAACAATTAAGTGCAGGTAACTTTAATTCAGAGCGCTCATATTTGTTAAATTGCTAATTTCCGTTCACTGTTATGTTGTGTTACAGTTCACTGAATGGAAGGTTTTAAAGCTTTTAGTCTTTTTTTATTTTATTTTAGCTGCACCTTTTTATAATAGTCGTACCCGTTTTGACTAAGGCTGACTTTTTCCGCAACCAGCGTTACAGCCGAGAGGTTGGCATCAAGGAACTTAGCGGGCTGGGCGCTTTAACCAGGAAATGACTTTTTAAAAAAAGAAAGAAAGAAAGAAAGAAATCCTACAAGGGGAAAACTGAGGGCTGCTTCCAGTGCAGTTACTCAAACAACTTTGAGCGCCGTCCTCTCTGCCTCTCATTTGCAACTCTGAGGGCAAATGACTGGAGCCTCGTTTGGCACTAAATGAAATGTAAAAATGGTGCCCAAATTCTTTTTATTGAATCAAAAAGCATTTCTGAATCAAACTTCGAGACTTCCAAAGATTTACAGCCCCTAACACATTCACACAGAACACATCCAGGTGGTGTCAGGAGACACAAAGAACCTGGCAAACCCCGACTGCTGCATTTGAAAAGGGAGGATGTGTGTCTGTGTGCGCGGTAATCTGGATCAAACAATAGCAGTGAATGGAGTCATTAGAGTAAGCCCTATTGTGTTGGAAGGCAGGGGGACCACACACACACGCCCGCGCGCACACACACACACACACACTGGACTGTCCAGAGAGCTCACCTCAACCAAGCACATCCTATCCGTCTGAGATCTGAAAACATCAAAGGATCTTTTGATTTTCTGTGTTTGTGTGTGATGTTTAATTCAGGCCAGATCTGGTATGTGTGAACCTGAAGTGCTGGACATTCAGGTTACCACATTTTATGTAAGGAACACTCACTCGCACACACACACCCAGGTACTACAGCACGCACCTGCACGGCCAGATAGAAACTTAGCAAACTGGTTTCCAGTTTGGCCGCTGGGCACCAGCTTTGTGCTGCCAGATTTGGCAGGATACGTGTCGTATTTTTGAGCTTGGTAATTGTTCTGATAGACTTCCTGTGTAATTACAGAACACGCTATTATAATTAAAAATGATACCAGAGATAATCCAGCTTTTTATGTAACATAAAGGACTTTATGATTCACAGATTCTCTTTAAATGGAGCTCTTAAGAAAAAGCAGTTCAATAGCAACATGTTCCTGACATCAGTATATCAGAAGGGCTGGGAATCATTTGTACTAATGTAATTTTATATTTGATTGGAGAAGGAAGACATTTGGGTGAGTCACGTTTAACTTCAGGCTAATGTGATGAATTTTATTGAACAAAGTATGGCAGCATAACAGGCACATTTATAGCTAGGTGAATAACTTTAGTCTTGGCTGACTGAAATAGAGCCTCTGGCCAAAAAAGATCTACCCAGAGGGAGTAAAGCTCATGCTCGTGGGTCACCCGGTGCGCTTTTGGCAGATCACCGCTCACCGCACAGGTATCGCAATACATGCGAGTCTGCTGTCGTCGAGCGCTCTCTTCGTACTCGTGTGCTCCTGCCGATATCTTGTGGAGGTGGACCAGCGGTCGCCCCCGAAATCCACCTATAACGCTTTAATTTCACTACCTTCATTAAATTAAGTTCACTTAAATAATCGAGATTAAACTATTCAGGACATTATGATTGTCGTTATAATCGAGCGGTATTGGGAATATTAGTATTTTAACATGCAGTTTAACACAAGTCACGGTACAAATGCTTTGGCTTAAGAAGTCAATCAGGGTTTTTGTTTGAACACTAGAAGAGTTGAATCACAGAAGCGAGGATTCACAATCTGACTTCCCTTTGATGCCATTTCTCTAGATATTACATTTCAATCAGTGCTGAAGAGGTTGGATACTGAAGCCTTGTGTGAAATGTGGCGTGTTAAGGTATAAATGTGGAACAATGACAACAGAGATGGCGGAATGCAATGTTTATTCCTGAGAATGCTCTTCAAGGTTTTCATGACATTTCATCATTCATTCCTTGATGTGTCTGCAGTCAGTGGGACACGTGTAGAGGTACCAGGGCTGTTTGTTATGGAGATAGATGCAGTTTGATGTGGAAGGACAGGCAGAGAGGCAGGATGGTTGGAAAATGCCATTCTTTAGATACACCCACTCGTGCAGCAGGAGCTCATCCCTGCAGATTCACCAGGGAGCACAGACAAGCTGAACAGCTCAAGTCACAGGATCTTTAAAGTTTAACCGGCTCTGTAGAACAGCGCTGAGGTCAGTAGTCCAATTTGTGTGTTAGAAGTTGTGTCTACAGTTCACTGTGTTCTCGTACAATCTTGTCTAGCAGCGTTTTATATTGTGCTATCTACCTCTTTACGCTGTCCTGTTTTATTTGTTTATTTTTCCTCTATGCAGACTAATGACCAGATTTGCTTTATGGTTATGTTGGATTTGTGGGATTTATGCATCAAGAAGCTGCATGCTGTCAGGATTTGTCCGATATTTAATTAACTGGATTTGCAGAAAAAACTTAAATTTCATCTGGTTCTTCCATCTTTCAGCACATTCATGGATGATTTTCAAATCGATTTCTTTTTAGGCAAATTACAAAAACATAAATATATATATTAAAAAGTTACATGTGACGGATTATATAATTCTTTGTTTTAAAGGTTTTCTGCAGTTGTACAAAATGTGCTGCGGTGCGGCGCTCGAACAGTGATTATTGTTGGTGTGAATTCATTTAATCAGAGAGAAAAATCAAACGTTTGTAGCAGTGAAGCAGCGTTTTATCCTAGTTTGTGCAGTTGCTCCTGATGATGGGCTGTATTTGTTCACTGATCCTCATCAGCTCTCGCGTGTTGATCGGCGAGCCGTTGCTCTGCGCAGCTGAAGTCAGACTGAAGAGGAAGCAGTGACGCCGGGCAGTACAGCATTAGTACACGAGAAGTTCTCGGCTAAGAAAATATGTGTCGCTCTTTGCGTAAGTGTAAATCTAATCGATTCAACTTTACTGTTTGAATGCGTTGGTTATTTTCAGTCTGCACTTTAACTAAAGCTATCAAAGAATGCAGTGAGGAGCATATTCGTGAACCTCTCCTTTGCTGGAGTCGGTGAGCTGATGGCTTCTGTCGTTTTTAAGGAGGAAATACTTCAATGTGAGTTTCAGTTGTCTTTGGTTTCAAATTGCCACTTAAAAAATAAGATTTGTCATCTTTAGAAGTCCTGCATTACCACGCATTTTATGGATTTAATAAAGCACTGAAAATGTAATGTTTAGACTCAGTTTATGGTGTTTCATTTAGCTTGCCATTTCATGACACACTTGTAATTGTTTTACATACCTATTCAGGATATTCATACTTAGTTTGGCACGAGAGAGCCCAGGGCAGAAGTGCGGAGGGGGCAAAAACCATAATGTGGCATTTACAGTGGCAGTAATTTAATGCAGCTGTGGCTCCACAGTGATGCAGGTGGGACATTAACACGGAGACACACTCTGAATATTAACAGCCAACACACACACACTCACAGGAGGTGGTTAAGGGGGTTTTAAGCTGCTTTGTAATGTATAGATGAGTGCTGTTGTCTGAACCCCCCCCCCCCCCTTTTTTTTTCAGTACTTTGTTGTGAGTCTTTGTCTCTCGCTCCTTCCAGCAGCAGACATAGAGGCTGTGAGCCTTACACATGGAAATTTTACTGTCCTTAACAGTCTTTGTAATGTAACACACACACACACACACACACACACAGCGGTTCCAGCAGCTAAACCGGTTGGCTGTGTTTCTACACAAATATGCAAACGCACACGCCGAGTGCTTAGTGAGAAAGCTTGAGACTGTGGGAAAGAGGACGAGCGGGGCGATCTCTGGCTTGCCCGTCTCTTGGGGAGCATACACACACAAATGAAATGCACAAAAACACACACTACATGTGAACAAACATGCGAACATGTGAGTTTGTGCACATCAGCACACAGGAACTCGCTGCCCTTTGATGCAAACTCCCAACTCTCTTCACATTTTGACCCTGAAGATTTTTTTTAACATCTAATTTTTCTCACGACCTAAGACTCCCTTTTTTTTTTTACCCCTCTGGGATCTGTGGGAACAACCGGAACAACAGAATCCACTGATGTCACCTGAGGCCTTGAGTGGCAGGTGTGCAGAAACCAAACACACCTACATGGCTTGTTTGTGCTGAAAAAGTGAATAAAGTGCATGTTCAGATTCCATTTCTATTTATATCACGAGGCTTTAAAGCAGCACGGCAAGCTGTGCTGAAAAATGTTTTCAGCTGCTATTTTCAAAATGAAAATGTTGGCCCCAGAGAGCCCCAGAGGGGATATCAGCGCTGTGATTCGATGTGTTGCAGTTTACATTACAGGCCATATAATCCACACTTCACGTGTCAGGTGCGAGTTTTACAGCTGCGAGTTGTGAAACTCACACATGCGCACATTTTTATCTGCAGGTTTTCAAAAAGTCTAACTAGATTCTACAGAAATGTTTCAACCTGTTTTTAACGGCACTGCTAACGTGGAACGTCTGCTTAGTTTCTGAATGGTTTTTGTATTTTATGTATTTGCAAAATGATTTTATAGATGTTTATACTTAACCTGTACATGCACTCTGGAAGATGTCAGGAGAAAAAAGGTTTTCTTTCTTATTCATAACACACCATAGGAGTTGATTCAGGCCGGTCGCACTGCTGGAAATGTTAAATACGTCACATGGTTTAGATGAGAGCTGCCCGACGACAGCGTGCAGGAGGCAGGTCCCAGGATGACCAGCGTGCTAGCTGTGAATTCATCAGGCTATTGCCTGCAAATCAGAGGAGCTGGTGGGTCAAAAAACATGTAACGCCCGATCAAAGCGTGATGGATATTTGCCATTGGCTAATGTCCAGAGATCCTCGGGGCTCCGGCTCGTATGATGATTTCACACAAAATATGTTGAGCTAACTTTGTAGACTATCGCGCACATGAAATCTAATTGAGGGGATTTGAACTTTGAAACTTTGAAGAGAAAATATATTCTCATTAAGGTGTTCAGAAGGAAATCTTAAACTGCACTGAAGCCGGTGACTTTGTGTTGTCCCATTTGGCTGCACACAGTTTGTTTTCATGTCATCACCTTCCTGTATTTTCCTTTTTTATATTCATCTGCCGGGAAAGCACGAGCTCACCATTAAACAAACAGTTTTCAGGAAAGGCACAAGTGTGTGGTTTCATGTAAACATGCAAGGAAATTAAAATGCTTAAAATTCTGAGCATTGACTGCAGCATGTTTACTGTAACTGTAAAGAAAGCTCACGTATCTGCTATCGCTAAAAGCGGATGTCGTCCATTCCTCTGTGTGTGTGTGTGTGTGTGTGTGTAGCAGACTGATCAGAGTGAGGCTGCTTTGGTTTTGTGTGGACACACTCGTGTTCAGCGTTGCCAGACTGGATGCCAGCCAGAAAACCAAGTTGTTTTAGCTCTGTTTCCACAGCGATGTGTGAAATATCACAGGGTCAGAGGTCAGGGGTCAGTAGTTTGGGGTATTTGGCAGCTCTGAAGAAAATATGTGAGAAAGAAACACACAGGCATCATTTGCACTGTAACACACACACACACACACGCTGACATTCACACCCCAACATGCACATACACACACATTCACAGTGGTACCAGGGTAATTAGGTGCCTGTGTGTCACAGTGGGGAGTAAGACAGCTAACACTCAGATCAGATAGACAGCAGCACCAACAGTGTCGGCTTTTGTTGCTTTTAGTTTGTCAGCTGCGAGGATTTGTTGTTTTTCTCTATTTTATATCAGATGAGTGTGCGATGGCTAATTGGGGGCCTTACAAGTGTAAGATGCACCAAATCCCAGGTTGACCTTTACGTAAAATTGTTCCAGAACAACAGGAGCGATTGTAAATTGCTAATTTGCAGCTTTTTGGACCTCCTGCCAGTTTTAAAGTTAGATTTTAAATTAGAAACTTCTTTGTCCGTTTCAAAAAACAAAAAAAAAAACCTGTGGCCTTTCAGGCTCCCTCACCACGCCGCTAAAAGCCCATTAGACAAACCAACAAGAGAAATCATCCGCCCTAAAACCAGGTTCTTCCTCAGATTTCTGCAGGTTTCAGTAAAAATCCTGCACAGCTGCTTGAGTCCAGACAAAATATGAAAATAGGAAAGTTTGTCTTGTAATTAATTAAAAAATGATTTCATCTAAAGTCTCACTTAGCAGGGTGAAGTCTGGTGTGGATGTAGCCTGATATCACCACAATGCTCTGCTGGGTAACACTCTTTAGTCTGGGTCTGTGTGAACAGATGAGGCGTAATGATGTGTGAAGGGTCGTTTCCCATTCTAATAATATTGTCCTGGTTCTGTGTTGCTTTTGTGAACAGAAGAATCTGCTGGAAGAGTTCAGAGTGTTGATTCATTTAACGTGACCACATTCATTCATACGAGGTCCGACTTCTCTTTCTTTCACACTTACTCTGTGTGAGATGTAACAGGCACAGAAAACAGTCTCTCTCTCTCTTTCTCTTAGACACACACACACACGCACACACACACACGCAGAGAGCTGCAGGGATCTGAAGGTTGAGTCCAGGAGTGCTTCCTGCTTCCTGTTCAGCATGCTGGTCCATATTGGATGTATGTACGTCTGTGTGCGTGTGTGTCTGTGTGCGCGCGTGTGTGTGTGTGTGATACCCCCTCTCCAAATCAAGTACGTGAGGAGGAAAAAAAAAACCACACTCTTCAGATTAACCTCCGCGACCCGCAGCTGAGAAACTCCTACAGCACGAAACACAGAGTGGAGTGTCTGTCTGAGATTTACTGCCAAGAAAAGATAATGTGTAGAGACAGAAGAAAGAGAAGGAGAGTGAAGCGAATGAGGGGAGAAGAAAGAGTTTATATCAAGAAGAGTCTGGCTCAGATGTAGCGTTATGAACACCAGGCCATCAGGTATGAAGTCAGTTTGAGTAACAACATTCAGACGTGACGGCAGAGTCGGTTCTTCGGAGTTCTGTAGAAAAGCGTGTTTCTTCAGGCAGTCTGCAAGGTCACGAAAAGTCTGAAATTTACTTTTTACCAGCAAACTCCTGCTTCAAGGTCTTTATATGTTTTGTATAGAGTAAAACAATTAAGTATTTAATTATTAATGACTTGCTGGACCTCTTGTAAATAATGTGTACTATTTTGGGCATAAGTACCTTGTCCAATAAATAGTACATGATAAAGTGAATGGGAAATATTTTTCTTTAGGTCATGAATTGCCTTTAAAGAAATAAGAGTTGTTGTTAGTTGCAGTTCTGCTTGACATTTAAACAGCTTAAATTTGAGTGTATTATTCTTGCGAACAGCCTTGAAAGCTCTCGGATCATCAGAATGTTTGCAAGCACTGAAATATCCAACTTTAATTTATGGTACAAAACAAACACGTTTTGAAAGACACAAAAATGGGCAGATTTTCGGCTCTGCTGTCCTATGAGTGCAGTCCTCCCCAGTACTTTTTTACATACAAGTTGAGCACATCTTACTTTTTATTCTAATCATGCGCCCCGTTACCACTCGCTGCCTCTTGTCTGTATTTTTGGTTGCCTGCAGTAGCATTCAGTTTGTCTTCCTGCCAGCGCGGTCGACCGGTAGCAGGAGGAAGTCATCACTCTATCCTGCTCGGCTGCGTTCTGCACACTGCGGCAGCCGATGAGTTCAGACCTGAAAACTTTCCACATTTGGGTCCTGCAAGTAACTGTTGAGGATATGTTTAGCAGCTGAAGGAGATAAATTCAGCCGTCATGTTTGGAGCGGCCCTGAAAAAAATCTGAGCAGCAGCTCTGCAGATCCTAAGTCATCAGTCTTATTAGGTGCTGTCTGAAACGGAACACGAGTCTCACTCATCTGTTTTCTGTCTCTGTCCCTTTCAGAGCGGTGTTTTCTGGCAGAGACATGGCGGTCCTGAGGTGCGAAGTCTTTCTCTTTTTAGCCACGGTCCTGCTGGTGTCTTGCAGCACCGCGTCCACCGACATCCTGTATCGAGTTCTTGAGGAGCGGCCGCCCAACACACTGATCGGCAGCCTGGCGACAGACCAGGGCCTGCCCAACGCTGGACATCTCTACAAGCTGGAGGTGGGTGCTCCATACCTGAGGGTTGACGGCTCCACCGGTGACATCTACACCACCGAGATCCCCATCGACCGCGAGACACTCAGAGACTGCCGCAACCTGTTTGAGGGCGACAAATGCTACCTGGAGTTCGAGGTGTCGATAACTGACATGGTGAAGGGTATTGGCTCGGGGCCGCGGTTGATTGAAGGTCGCATTGAGGTCCTGGACATAAATGACAACACGCCGCAGTTCTCCTCGCCTATCCTGACTCTGTCCATCCCTGAGAACACACACATCGGTGCCCTCTTCTCCATCCCTATGGCCACTGACAGAGACTCGGGTTCCAACGGCGTGGCAGACTACTCTCTCAGTAGCAGCTCTGGGTCGGACGCTGACCAGCTCTTCAGCCTGCAGGTCGCAGTGGACACGGATGAGAAACTGCCGCAGCTGGTCGTAATGGGCAACTTGGATCGTGAGAAGAAGGACTCGTATGACCTGAACATCAGGGTGCAGGATGGTGGGAGTCCTTCAAGAGGGAGCAGCGCTTTGCTGAGGGTTACCGTGACTGACCAGAACGACAATGCTCCCAAGTTTGAGAGAAGTCACTACGAGGCCGAACTACCAGAAAACAGCCCGCCGGGACACTCAGTACTGCAGGTCAACACACACGCAATCATCATAATTACCCCTATAATTCTTTTTATCTGAACTAGTGCAACATTTAGTTTGATCGGTTAACTGATGAACTAATTAATAAAATGTCTGAATCATTTATCGACCAGCGTTCTCTGGTCAAGTAGTTTTTAATCTTTTTAAAATGAATTTTCAGTATAAAAACCAATTTGAATATTTCACAGTTTCATTGATTGGATAAATGGAAAATCTGTATATGCATAACCATTAAATAAGATGCTGACTTCTAAGCGGGAAGAAAAGAGGACATTTAAACACCAACGCAAACTGAAACTGTTTATATTTTACATTTAAAGGTTCAAATTTAAATGCTGAATTATTTGCTGGATGGGAAAATTTTCCAAAACTAGAACTTACTGTTCAAATGAAGTCTCATTCATTTGTTTTGGAAGTACAGTTTTCTGTTTAAAGCGTTTGCCCAAAACGGGTCCAGTCAAGGCCGCTTCCTGTTCACTCCAAATTGTAAATCAGCGTGGCCCTGTGTCTAAAATGTTGGAACTCACGTGTATATTTATTATCTGGTGCTCCGTTCAGCTGGATATTCTCTTTCAGTTCACTGGTTCAGATAGTTAATATCGGTGATGACCGTAACCCTAACCCTCATTCTAACCCCGGACAATCAGAACGTGCGGTGTTTGTTTTTATTAAATTGTTCTCCCAAGTGTTAGAACTCAGTGGATAAAGAAAATAATCTTCCTGTGACGACTTAGACCTCAGAGGGTTTGCGTCAGGCTGCAGTTGAACAAAAGCGTAAAGATAATGTGGCAAACAGTTTTTTTTTCATATTTTGTTAATTAAAAAAGTAATAAATGAAGTTGTCTCCTGGCTAAATTGTGTCTGAATGTTGCCACTCAGGAGTCAATCCAGAGTTTTTATTGTCTGCCAAACATTGCAGTAGAACCTTTGGCCTTGTTGGCGATAACACTGCAGGACAACACGGTGCAGCGACTGCACATAATATGCTGCTCAATTATCCGTACAGACAGATGGTGCGGCGGAGGTGAAGCAGGGCGTGGGATCGCTGTGTGTAGTCACATATTAACCACTGATTCAACTTCACCTTTGAGCCCTCGGCTGGAGCGGCGGTACGTGATGTCGCCATCAGCGAGCAGAGCAGGAAGGCCTGGTTTGGCTCGCTGACTCCACAGCATCCTCACAAACCCAGTTCACTATGTCATCCTCCACTTTTTGTGCCCCTTCTCCCTGACTGCAGTGCGACCAGCCAGCCTTCCAGCTTGCTGTGCATGACTTAATCTGAGTCAGTCATGAGATTATCCACGGGGCTTATTGGTATTATTGCTCTGGATGTGGCTCATTGCATTTCAGAGAGCCACAGAATTCATTTCACTTAACGTGTGTTTGAGGACTGATGCTTTAGAGGCAGCGGGACGTTGCTGACTGGCGACCCTGACCTGCTTAAATCTTCCAATGGCAGCACAGACATGTATATCCCTGTCTTTTGACTTGTTTTTGAAAGGAACACACTGCTGCTTTGTGATTATTGTTAGCCTCTTCTATTTCTAATTCAGTATAAAGCCACCTTATTTTAGACCTTCAGACCTTATCTCACTAAAAGTAACAATGAAATTGGAAAAAAAAGTGTATTAATTTAAAATAATATAATAAAAAATAGATTTAATTCTTGTTTTCTTGATCTTGATTTTAGGTATCTATTTAAAATAGCAAGTAAGTAATAAAGCTGACATTCCCTTCAGCCCCGCCCATCCTTTCTGCACCACTACGTTTAAAGCTTTGCAGCTAAGCTCCGCCTACTAACCAGAAGAAAAGCAACCGAAGCAGCTTGAAATTATTTATTGTTAATGTGGGATCCAATCAGCCATGTCGAGAAGCTGAGTGAGAACAATAAATGTTTTTAGAGCCTTTAATCAAGTAATGAGCATAAGATTGCTGTGACAGATCCTTCAAATCTAGAGCTTATTAAAGACCAAATAATAGTGCCAGGGATTCCTAATGCACAGTCACTAAATTCCTAAAGATTATTTAAAAAACAATATTATGATGACAAGCTGATTAATCAATTCAAAGAAGCAGCCTCAAATGATTTGAAGAGTCCGCACTGAACCACCGTGTCATTATAATGTAATTTAGTCAACAATAAACTAGGCAGGATATAAACTGTGATAGATTATCTCTCTGCACTAAGTGTCTGCAAGCTAATTTCCTCAGGAATAAACTCTAATAGTTTTGTGGAGGGGGAGAAAGAAGTCTAATTTGTAGAATGTTAGAATAAATTAAAGGTTTACTGTTGTAAATCAGCTTAAACATGCAGAGATTCTGGTTCACTCAGTCAGGAAACCAGGCGTTCCTGCAGGTTAATTGTTAACTGGCAGATAAAGAGTGTTTATAGTTTGGGTACGCCTGGACAGAGTGGTCTTGGAGAGCAGCCAGTGTAGCTCTGTCTTCATCACAGTGGCACAGGGATCCAGCAGCACCACTGTTCAATACACAATTCTCAGAAGCTGTCAATAATTCACCGCTGTTTGGTGATGTCGGCTGCTTAAGGCCAGACCGTAGGAAAGGAAATCAATGGGCAGGAGAAATTATAATTTTACTTTCATGCTTTCTTTAACCTTAACCTCTCTGACTTGGATCGCGGTGCTGGTCGTGGTCTGTCACAGTTTGTGATCTTGAGCGCAATAAACAACATATTTACTATGTGGCAGTATGAATTGGAGTCTGTGTTAAAAAGAAGAGTCTTCTGTTGCTTGTACCTTTTAAACCCTGATTTTATTCTAAATGTTGGTTTAAATGTTTGTCGAAAGTATTATAAAATCTGTGTCTGGATTTTCCAGCTCTTCGTTGAAGTTATGTCAGGTTTACATCATGTTAGATGTTGAATTCCTTATCATTTATAGTAGCGCTATAGAATTCATACTGACATAGCTGGTATTTTAAAGGACTACTATTTTTGACTTAGATTGTCTTCAGGATAAATACAAAGCTACGGCCAGAAGCAGTCGGCTCGCGCCTGAACTGGACAAATCTGCCTGTCAACTTTAAAGCCGAGTAATTAACGTAATGCTTTATCTCTTCTGAGTTATCCCTGTAAAAAAAAAAAAAAAAAAAAATCTTGATTTGTTTAATCTGCTGCTTCTGCATAAGAAAAAAAATCAAGTAGACAACCAACATAAAAGTACACGCTATTTACATTTTTCATAGTTTTCGCACAGGCAAAAATCCTGTTAAGTGAGCTTAAGACATGCTGGTAGATGCATTTTTATTACCTTTGAGCAAAGTCAGGCTAGCTGTCCTGTCTGTCCAGTCTTGGTGCTAAGCTAAGCTAACTGTCTTCCAACTGTAGCTGTGTCTGTGACATGTCCCCAGATGACTATCACTTTTCTAATGGATTAATGTGTCCTTGGCCCAATCAACATGTTTCATTGTTTCTTTAAAAAAAAAGCAAAAAAAAAAAAAAAGCTCAAATAACCTTATCCCACTGGCAGATTTTTTTTTAGGAAACCATAATATTTTGCATTTAAATTTAAGGGGATTATATTACTGAATGCAAGCTTGGCTAAGATCCCAGCTTTAAAGGTATAATGACCTTAAAAAAAAGAAACAACATAATTACATTACTCTGTCCCGGGTGAAGGCTGCACAAACGCTGGATCAGCAGCACCTGAGACATTTAAATCAGCTATTCAATAACTTCTGCATTTGAAACAACCTATATTTCTGAACGGCAGCCACGGCATTGAATGAATGCAATTAAAACATTTGAGATCTGTAGATCGACAGGTGTGCTAACGAGTACTTAGCAAGTGTGGTTTTTTTTTTTTTTTTTTGCTGATTGCTCGTGCTTCCTAATTGACCAACTGCCTCCTTTTACTTTAAGTTTGGATTTATGAAGTCAGATTGTGGCTCATCCCGGTCTGTCCTATTCAGTCTCCTAATGGGCCCTGAGGAGCTGCAGCTTTTCTGATAATGAGAGGAACATTAACATTCACTCGTCTGCCCATTAGATGTCAATGACCCACTGCACGACCGTTAGATGTTGTTGTGTAGGGGTGTGCAATCAGCTTTGATCGGGTATTATCTTTCACTGCATAAAAACTCCTCCCCTAAGGAAAACATAAAGGGCCTTGCAGTGTTGCATTACTAATGGTCATGACTCTTTATTAGTCAAAGAACCTAACTAATCATTAAAATTTAACAGCGACTGTAATGGAAACATCAAGTGTATTTCCATGATAATGGCGCATGAAAACAGGGCATGGTGAATAGCGAAATAATTCTTTTAAGCTCAGATCACTCCAGCTTTTTATGGAAAAGTTTAATGTATTAAATATTGAAGATTTCTTGTCTGTCACTTAAAACTTAAAAAGCCATGTGTATAAAGATCAATGTTTTGATCTTATTTTGATTTCCAGTGCGACTCCAAACAGGCTTTCTATAAATTGTGTGGTTCTCATTGTTTTGTACAGTATTTGGTTAAAAGAGTTAACCCTGTTTTTCCTTTTTCTTTTTATAACTCTTGTAGGTCAGAGCCAATGATGCAGACACTGGCATCAATGGAGAGATAGACTACAGCCTCCATCAAGCATCAGAATCTGTCCAAAGGCTTCTGCGCATTGACCGCACAACAGGCATCGTCTATGTCAAAGGTCTTGTGGACAGAGAAGATGAAAACTTCCTCAAGTTCTTTGTGGTGGCCAGAGATCACGGGCCTAGTTCCAAGAGTTCCAAGGTTCTGGTGAATGTAAATGTCAAGGACCAAAATGACAATGCACCAGCCATTGAGATCCGTGGTATTGGCTTGGTAACACATCAGGATGGTGTGGCCAACATTTCTGAGGACATGCCTATTGGTACACCAGTGGCCCTGGTCCAGGTATCCGACCGTGATGAGGGGGAAAATGCTGTGGTGACATGCGTGGTTGCTGGTGATGTTCCATTTCAGCTTCGTCCTGCAAGTGAGTCAGCCAACGATCGAAAGAGAAAATACTTCCTGCAGACAACAACCCTGCTGGATTATGAGCATGTTAAGGATTACAGGATTGAAATTGTTGCTGTGGATTCTGGGAACCCAGCTCTGTCCAGCACTAACTCTCTCAAAGTCCAGGTTACAGACATTAATGATAATGCACCAAACTTTTCCCCTTCCACTCTTGAGGTTGACTTTGCAGAAGGCAACCAGCCTGGGGATAAAGTTCTGGATGTTGTGGCAACAGATGCAGATAGTGGCACAAATGCAGAGCTGTTCTATAGCATCATTGAACCAACAGCCAAAAGACTCTTTAAAATTAATAACAGCACTGGAGAGGTTCGTGTGAACCACTCGTTGGATCGGGAACACACAGAGCGTTATGAGTTCCGTGTGACTGCAGCAGACAAGGGTGTTCCTAGTAAAACCGGCACTGCCACAGTGGTGATAAATGTTTTAGATCGCAATGACAATGACCCCAAATTTACGCTGAATGGCTACAGCTTCTCTGTCATAGAGAACATGCCTCCGCTCAATCCTGTTGGTGTAGTGACTGTCAATGATGCAGATAAGGATGAGAATTCCGAAGTGAGGCTGTTTGTGGAACAGGACAATGGCATGTTTGTCATCCAGAACGGCACAGGAACCATTCTGTCTAGCATCTCCTTCGATCGTGAGAAGAAAAGCACCTACACCTTCCAGCTAAAGGCTGTGGATGGTGGTGACCCACCTCGATCCTCCTATGTGGGTGTGACCATCAATGTCTTGGATGAAAATGACAACGCCCCATATGTCACCAAGCCAGCTAACTCGTCCTTTATATACCTACCAGTTGGCACCCGACCAAACACGCACGTGGAGGTGGTAAAAGCTGAGGACATTGACGCTGGACTCAATGCTGAGCTAGAGTACCTCATCATAGGTGGAAATCCGTATGGTCTGTTCCAAATATCTCCAAATGATGGGGAGATCACAGCGGCACAGGAATTCACCGTAAAGCACAATGGGCTACATCGGCTGGTAGTGAAGGTCATTGACAAAGGCAAACCTCCTCGCCATACCATTGCACTAGTCCATGTTTTTGTCAATGAAACAAGATCCAATGTCTCCCTCATTGAAGCACTGGTTGGACACAGTCTCTATACCCCTTTGGACAGGGACATTGCAGGAGATCCCAACTATGCCCTTACTCAGCAAAGCAATATTGTATACGGCAGTCTTGCAGGTGTTGCTGGTGTCATTTTAGTTATAGTAGCCGTGGTCGTCATCAGACACCGGCTGCAGAAGGATACCAAGAGTGGTTATCAGGCTGGCAAGAAGGAGAGTAAGGACCTGTATGCTCCAAAGCAGGGCCCCAAAAATGGCAAAGGGAAAAAGAGCAAGAAGGGGAAAGCTCCAAAACCAGCTAAGCCACTGGAAGAGGATGAGGAGGGCAATGGACAAAAAGGCCTCAAATTCAACTTAATCAATGACAGCGTCAATGACAGTCCCAGAATTCATCTGCCCCTTAACTATCCGCCAGGGAGCCCTGATTTGGGTCGCCACTACCGCTCCAACTCCCCGCTACCGTCCATCCAGCTGCAGCCACAGTCACCATCTGCCTCTAAGAAGCACCAGGCTGTTCAGGACCTCCCTGCCACCAACACCTTCGTGGGGACAGGCGACAACAACTCCACTGGCTCCGACCAATATTCGGATTACAGCTACAAGGCCAACCCACCTAAATACAGCAACAAACAGGTAGGAGACTACGCAAACACGGCAATGTACCCCAGGGAGATCTATTGGACCAACCGGGTGTGGTAGTCACGCTGGGACTTACTTGGCAAAGCCAATATTCTTCCACCAAAGCTGCACTGATTTCCCCACACAGCACCCACCTCCTTTCGGCTGTGATTCCTTTAATTTGAAGTTTTTTTTTCTGTTCACCATTTGTGTTGTGTTGTGTTCTGATCAGTTTTGGGTATTCACTTAAACATGGACACCACAAAGCCACAGAATGAAGGATTGCAGGGTTAGACCAAATATGGGATAACCAATTTGTCAGTTTGTGACAGTAAACCCCCGACCCCACCCAAATGGACTCTGTTGATCTAAAACATATTTGAGGGAAGATTTTGATGTTTCAGTTGATGTTTAACTGATGATGTTTCCCAGTCTTGCATCCAAATGTTTAATTTCTGGAGAATCCAATGAAAAGTACCTATTATATCAAAATGTGATTTTTCAAAGAATTACTAACAGTGTTTTATAAATCTAATTTTGATAGCATATATTGGATTGAGCCCCCTGTTCAGCTTGGAAATCCCATATGGGTCTGTCCTTAGCATCTGTGTTTTTCATGTGTTTGTGTTTCATTTTACCTTTTTTTTTATGGTGGATTAAATGAAGGACGTTATGAGTTTCCCTATTTCATTATTCACAAATGTTCATGGAGTTCTTTGAGCACCCATTGAAAGGTTCATGCTGACATCCTCATTATGTCTGAATGTGTTATTCTTTTCTTTTTTCTCGAGAGCTGACTTGAGGCTTAAAGCTGCTCTTTATGGCCGGATCAGCTTGTTGAAGTGTGACAAAGAGTGACTGTGAATTCCTGAGTTAGTTTTCTTTTCTTTTCTTTTTTTTTAAACCAATTTTTATTGTTTCTTAGCTTTCTTTTTGCCAGGAAGTAGACCGGCTGAGCAGCACTTTAGTGTTTCCATCCAGTTCAGACCAATTTAAGGTAATTTCAGCTCAGTCAGGGAGCCAAGCAGCAAAGAAGAAAGAAAGGAAAAAAGGGAATAAGAAGGGTAAATGAGTGGGGTTATAAAGAGCCTCAACACTATGAAGGAAAAGGTACACTAAAACTAAATACAACCATTTCCTAACCTCCACACTTCCTGTCAGCTCAGCTGAAATACAACTTTTAATTTTGCTGTGTTCCCAATCAGTGGGGCTCAAAAGTCAATTGTTTGCACAGATTAATGGCAGGTAATTTTCCAGGCGCTCGCTTTCGCCTTCTTTTACCCAGAGTGCCTTGCTCTATTCTATTTAATGTACAATAAGGGGAGTTGGGAGCGGGTTGCGAGATGGGGCCATTAACTGTGTGATTGTGACGGGCGTTCACGCCACATCGGCTGTTTTGTGGCTTCACATTGATAGACTTGCAGCTACGAAAAGTGAAAATGTCACGTGCACTGTGAAAACCATCGAGACAATCAGATTAAGGTGTTGTAGTGATGTTCAGACTGTACATACATGTGAATGACATGTCAATCATTTTGTTTTGTTTGTGCTTTTTCATCTGCTGTTTATGTTGCAACATTACAGTGTGTTTTTTGTGAGCTTAACGAGGGCATTTCTCTGTTCTCCCTGCTTTTTAAAGACTTGCGTTGACCGTTTGAAAACGTGTACCAAAGACTCACACACCTGCGTTTTCACTGTCACGCCATCATACAGTATATGCATATGAAGCTGAGAAATTGTTTCCTTGTTTGGTCGGTCTGGTAGAATTCCTGCCGGTGTTGGCAGCTTGCTAGCGCTCCTGCTGGGTAACATTTAGCCTGCTAACATGCCGGCATCACACTGTACTCTAGTCAAATTTAAAGCCACATGGCCTCATATCTGTTCCATCACACATCTACTCCGTCATGTACTCTTTTTCTCTGGGGAAATAAATGTACAGTGTTTTTCTTCTGTTTTTTACAGTTAAAATCCAAATTTATTTCAATAAACATGTTGCTTAAATGTTAACGTGGCGCTTTTTGTGCATTCACTGGGTTCTTAAATTGGGAATATTGGGAATGCTGCAAGGAGAGGTATCCCGTTTTCATCTTCATCTTTCATAATTGGAGAGAAAATGTATTTGGCCCAGAACTTTACAGTCTGAACATGGTGCTTGAAATTCCTTTTAGCCCTGAAGTTGCTCCAGATACGTTTTCTCTCCATGACGGCTGACTGGCACATGTTCGGTCTGTCACTTTAAATTTACAGCTGCATACCTGCTGGTGTGCTGGTGTGTGGCTTTTATGCACATAAAACACTTTTAGACTTTGAACCTACAGTAAACAGCAGAAAGGATGAGATCAAAAGAACTCCGAGCAGGTGCTGGACCCGCCGGGGTCAAAGGTCAAATATCACTCAAGAACAACTATTAGCAATGAGGAGTGAAGAGGCCAAAAGGTAACAGGTCTCCCGACTCCTCCCTGTGTCTGGATTCCACATTAACAGTCCGGCGGCGTCCTTCCTGCTTTTACGCTGACCAGCTCAGCCGTTTCTATGGCAACACAACGACCTCTGCCTGTGTGTGTGTGTCTGTGTGTGTGTGCTGACTCATAGTACTGACCAACCTCCCTCTCCCTCCACCAGCCCCCTCCTTCCATCCAATCCAACACAATCCTTCCTTCTATGGAAAGCTCTGCCCTTTGAATGAAGAGACGAGCGTGTGTGGAAGTGTGTGCGCTGCCTGTCGCTCACTTTATATATTTCCGGTTTGTAACATTTCACCATATATGTCACCATCAAACAGCTAAGTGTTTCAGTTTTAGTGGCATCCTAAAAATGTGCTGCAGACGTTTATACAACACATTTAAATAATTGATACAATATGAGATGATTAAAGTATTTCTTATTTTATTTGAAGCTTTTTGGAGATATAGTAATCCAGAATCAGTAGTAATATTGATGAATGGATATGAGTGATTCCCCGGATGAACTCAGGACAACTAAAACCTTTCAAGCCACAACACCTTTGAAAGACTGGGCGAGGAACCATTAACACTTTCACGGCTGATGTCTGTTGTCGGGCCTCGCATGTGTGTTTTGTTGTAGTACAGCATATCTCTGTACCAGCAGCCCGAGTGTCATATCATGGCGCCGATCAGTTGTTCAAAGAACAGAAAAATGCAGCCTGTTTTCACAACCACCACTTCTTTCATATCTGCATTTTCACTCTGCTGTTTGAGTTTGATTCATGATCTGCTGTACACAACCGGCAAAGCAGCAGTATCTGCGCGTTCTGCTCTTCAAGCTTACAGGCTGTGCACACGGCTCATATGGCAAGTTCGGTTTGTCTTAAATCCAAAAGCTTCAGCATGCTTCATATAAAGCGCTAGTGGGATGATTCCGCAGCTCATATCATCCCGTTTTTGCTGGTGGGACGAGGCAGAAATATGTCCAAACTAATTTATTTTTAATAATCCCGAATCGATAATCTAACAATTGTGTTCATGAACAAGCTGCATGGGAGCAGTTTCCAGGCGTTGCTGTATTGAGGGTCAGGTTGCATGAGAAAAGAGACGGGAGTCAAGACATCAGAAGAGAAAGGTGTTGCCATCGGTTCCAAAGCATCAAACCTGGCCTGCCGAGAGAAAGGCAGGACACGACAGGCTAATTGTTCGGAGAAGCTCTGCAGACATGCAGTGAAAGTTTCCCAAATGTGATGTTTAGAAGAGGGTGGTGGCAGGTGGCTCTGAGAAGTGCATTTGATGGTTTCAGAAACAAACCAGCACTGCTCTGGTGTCATCCAGCAAATTATAATCAGCTAGTAAATCATGAGCAAGTGCTACATTATCCTGATAGATTACTTGGTCATTTAAGCAGTGTTTGTGCATCTTAAACCAGATACTTATGAAGATCAGTGTGCTGAAGTGGCTTCAAATCTAAGGAGTCACAAGACGAATGTTATCCATCCGTCTATTTATACAGCCTCTGCTGTTTATCAGGCTCTGGTTGCAGGGACAGCAGACTTAACAGAGGTGCCCGGACCTCCCTCACTCTGGCAACCTCCACCAGCTCTTCTGGGGGGAGCCTTGGGTGTTCCCAAGCCACCCGAGAGACATAATCTCTCCATAAGGTTCTGAGTCTGCCCTGGGGGCTCCTCCCAAAACCTGTAGACATGCCTGAAACACCTAACCTAGCAGGCGTCTAGGAGGCATGCTAATCAGAGCCCCAAACCACCTCAGCTGGTGCCCTTCAGTGTCGAAGGCCAGCAGCTCTACTCTGGACCTTCTGGAGCCGTTAGCAACATGGTGCGAAACAAATATTATACTATTGTTGTCGATTTCTGTTTAATATTTTCTTCCAAATTTGCTTTTGTTTTTGTGAAATATTTGATATTACTACCTCCACAGGCTGAAAAAAAAAACATCAGCGCGAGTGGAGGAGGAAAAATCAATCTTTATTTTTTCTTTTTTTCATTTTTTTGTCCATATCATGCATAATTTTCATGGACCACCAAGTTAAAAAAGACTGAGAATCACTGGTCTGTAGCCCAAAAATCAAATTTTCTCCTTGAGTTATCGGGGTGAAAAGAAAAAATATTACCCTCTTTCAACCACAATAACAATCAGACTGTCAGCCCCGTTCACGCGATGCTCAGCTTTCAGCATGTCACAGATGAAATTCTGAATATCTGGGGAAATGACACACCCAAAGCCACACGCTGAACCCAAATCTGGAGTCCATCTCGCTGGACCTGCTAATGTTCACACCCAATAATCAGCTTTCTCAGCTACAGTTGCAGTTCATTAAGGCTAGGCGATTCTAAACAGGTGTTCTTAATCAGAAGCATGTGTTCCTGTAGTTTGACTGACAGAAGACTTCCTGTTTCTCTGCGGTCCAGCTCACTGTCAGGAAAAGAAACTGTAATGGCAGTCATTAGGCGGGCAGCAAGCAGCTTTTTCTCCCCAGAAAATTACTGTAATTTCATGGCAGCGGCTAAAATATCATCAGGCTGGGACAGAGTGCCTGTCATCAGTCAGACTCAGCTTAGAGGACGGCGAGGTTACAGAAACTGCCACCGTACTCGTTACTTCAGCTGTACAGTTTCATTTGCCAAAACACTCATGCTAAATAATGACGTCTCTTTTTTAGAATTTGTTTTGCGGTTGCATAGCTTCTCTTGAAACCTTGATATAAACTCCGGATCTTTACCCATCCATGTTTTGGTTCCTTGGCCCCGACATGTACCCGCTGATACCCAAGGAAAAGCCCAGGAGCTGTCCGGACCCAACCCATGTAAAATTAGCAGTTGTTGGGACCAAAGTGGAATAATTTTTAGAATTTTAACTCTTTCTGTGTCCATTGTTGTGAGCATAATGTTTTGAAGTATATACCCAGGGAGTTTGTGTGTGTTCACAGGTACGCACACTGCTCATAATACTGAAGGTGCGGGTCCAGAAGGGAGGGGGGGTTTCATCACAAAGGGCCTTTGTTAAACTGACACACAAACACAGGCCTACATCACATTTCCTACAACATACACACTCCTAAACCTGGGTGTCTGTCAGCACAATGTAATCCTCTCAGCTCGTGAGTGTGTGTGTGTGTGGATGCTTATATATATTATCTACACATACTGTAGTGTCTGTGTGTGTCTGCGCGTGTGTGTGACAGGTAGAAAACACCACAGTCCTTCAATTACATCAAATTATTGGATGCAGAAAGAGACCCAGTTGTAGCTCTCCTTGAAAAAGCTGCTTTAAACAGTCCACACTGTTCAGCCTGCGTGAGATGATCATGTGATCGTTTCTCTCAGGTGTTTCCAGGAGACATCAAAGGAGCCCAGGGTGCTGCAGGAGATTCACCTTCACCAGTTTAAGAGGTGTTTTTTAACACATTCAGCCAAAAAACAGCAACATTTTGATCCCATGTGGTTGGGGTGTCACCATATTTGACTCTAAAAAAACCTTAAAAATAGAGCATCTGTCTCCTGAATCCACACTGGGAGCTGGTTTCACAGGAGCCCGAAGGCTGAAGGCTCCGCCCCCTTTTCTACTTTTAAATATCCTACAAAGCACAAGTGAGTCAGCACTCTGAATGAAGTTCATGATACTATGAGGGCTTACCATTACTTATAGTGTCACAGAAAGTGCCATCAGCTGTTAACAATAACAACAAGTTTGAAAACATTACACAAGGTACCAAAAAATGATGATGCATAACAAAATGTTCAGTTTGTACTGTTGCACCTCAAACATTAGCATCATTAGCACCACTCATTTGGTTTGAGCTAAAGTGTTGCGGTGGGTAGTTAGCTTGCTGTTCTATGTACAACAAAATTAAACATTTAGTACTCATATTGATGTTCTCCTTATGATAAATGATAAGTTTGGTGACCTGGTAGTTATGTCTACAGCCAATAAGCACACCTGTTAGGAGATCAGAAAATGTCAGCATGCACAAACATGAAAACAACAAGGTGAACGTGATGGACAGAATACCTGCTGTCCTACCAGCTACCGTATCAGCTGTGAGCATGTTAGCGTTCAGCAGTGTAGGTCAAAGCTTCACCGAGCCGCTGTCGTCACATTTCACATTCAGCAGTTTGAATGTGAAATATTAAACAGGGACCAAAGCATGTAGGAATTCAAATTTATCAGGAAACCAATAAAATAAAATACTTAAAAAAAATCTAGATGAGATTATTTTCTTTTATTTTAGTTTCCCCTGAACCTTGAACACAATTAAATAAATGGTCAGAATAGAGTGATGGTGTGAAAACTCTGGTTTCCTGCACAAGTGTATCCCTGTACCCAGAGTCAAAGCAGAGATGCACCGCTTGCTTCATTCAGAGGAGCCATGTGCCCAATTTAAAAGCAGCCAGTGACACAATGAGGACCACGACAATAAGCGCCAACATTTTTCATCCACTTCAATCGTGGTTTGGTGCTTCAGTGGACACCATCAGAACGCTCCTCAGTGTGGAAGAAGAAGAGGACAGAAATGAAATCATCTTTAGAAAACATAAAATCATCTTAGCCGTTTCAGACGTGGCAGCTTATTTTAAACAATCCATAGTGAGCCTCGAGATCCGTGAAGGAACTCTTATTCAGCCTCTCTCTCAATCTCTGTCTATCTCGGTCGCCCCCTCAGGGCTGTGATTGTGTTCGAGCCAGTGAGACGACTCAATACAAAGATCAGTATGTGTGTGTGACAGTGTGTGTGTGTGTGTGTGTGTGTGTCTGTTTTACTTTTATGTGGTGCCAGAAATCAAAAACACAAGAAACATAATTTTGTCATTGTGTTATTGTGTGTTCAGTGGATTTATGTATATTTCTATATGTGTGTGTGTGTGTGTGTGTGTGTGTGTGTGATGTCTTGCCACCTGCTCCAACAACACAAGTGAAGTGGAATGGAAACCTGCCTCGGGGTTCACACACACACACACACACACACACGCGCGCGAACAAAACAGGCGACAGTAGATGCAAGCATGGTGAGAGGAGGGGGAGTGTAGGCTCAGTAAAGAGGGGAAAAATGAGGAGGTGGAGGAGCTGATGAAGCTGAGTGCAAAACCACACACACACACACACACACACACACACACACACACACACACACACACACACACACACCTCGCATATCAGGATGTATGTTGTATACGAGTGTTTGTAACATGGCTGGTAGCAGGTGGAATGACTCAGGAGAGAAGACTGCTGACGTGCACCACATAAACACTCACGCGTCCACATACACACCTGTAGGCAGGGTCAGAGGTCAGATGCTGTACAGCTGCTCTGCACGCCGGGCTGCTGAACTCTATCTATCTGCAGGAAAACACACACAAACACGCACACACGGACAACATGACTGCTTGTTGTTATCATCATCAGCAGCAGTTCAGATGCTGCCTGCAGTGTTACTGTGTTGTGTTGATAGAAGCAGAGAAGGATAACAGGGATGCACAAAGATGGGCAGGGTTTGGTTTGGTTCACGTGTTGTTGATTCTGATCTCGTGCTGTGACTTGATGTGGACTCTTTGTTCCCTCCAAGACACAATGAAAGCTGAAGTCTGCTTCATTTTCAGCAGATTTTAGGCTGCCACAACTGGACATTTGTCATAAATAACAAGGAGTTTTGTCATTCTTTTTTTTGGTGAGGGGCACTTTGACAAAAGTCAGCTTTCCAAGCAGAACTGGGTTCCAAATTGGCAGAGGAAAATGCAAATGAATGCAGGTTTCCATCCACTGCTGTCATGTGAATAGTGAAACTTAATTCTCCAGTTGTTGCCATTAAGCCATTGCAGAAGAAGAAGAAGAAGACAGAGCAGAGATTCATTAAAAGAGCTCCAGTCAAAGCACAAACGATGGAAAACTGCAGAAAAGATGACTTCTTCCACTATTTTTCAGTCTTAATTGGAATGAGGTTCACCTCTGTGAAAAACTGAACGCAAGCTGATAATAATTTAAATAATGTAAGTGACTCGATTATTGGCATGACAAGTGAACTAAAAGCTGAATAAATATTTTGACAAATGATTTCTCATATCTAAAACTGAAAGAGCGTCAGTATCAGAAGTCACAGTAGCAGTAGCATCGGTACTGGGTAGCTGTCAGAGTAAGAGTAACAGTATTATCAGTATCAGTGGTCACAGTAGCCATAATAGTATCAGTATCAGTATTTTCAGGAACATAGTGCAGTAATTGGCAGCAGATGCTAAGTGACAATCAGGACTGTCAGCAGTGAGTCTCCAGAGAGTTGTGTTAGAGAGAGAGAGTGCGGCTCGATGTGTTAGAGGACCTTCTGCCAAGTGTACAGTCACAGGCAGTCACTGCGGCAACCGCCTCCGTCTGCATCCTGACTGACAGGTGACGATGAGGGAAGTGACAGCTACCGGAGCGAGCGAGAGAGAGGCAAACATGACTTCATCAATCAGGAAATAACACATAATCACCAGCAGCCCTTTGCTTCCTCTTGTTATTTGATTATAATGCCATCCTCCAACAGTAATTGATCATTACACGGAGGCTGTGGTCGGCCCTGTTGCCTTCATTTGTGTAGAACTTCCTATTTAGTGTTTAGTTCCTGGAGCTCTCTCCGCCGTCTGTCAGATAGCAGCCTCATTGTTTGACCTGACAAACAAGAAGAAGGAGCAGCAGAATCGGTGAGCTGAGCTGCAGCCTCCATCAATGTCTGTCCACTCGCGGTTCATCGTCTCAGTCTGATCTGAACACAAACAGCACAAACACATTCACTGTTTACACCGATAGCTGGGTGTCACAGTGAAGAGGTGCAGTATGGGATTTTTTTTTAAAGTAAGAAAGTAGGACAGATTTTCCAGTGTTGAAAAACAGCAGGAAAATCTTCCATAAAATGTTCCATTTTGAAACGCTAGTCCCTCCAAACCACAGCTCATCAGCTACATTTAACCAGCTTGTTAGCGAAGCGCTCAGGAGGAGCATTTTAGTCACATGCTAAACACAGTTTCAGAAACGGGATGAATTTAGAGTTTTACTATTACAAGAATTTTATTTGTGTATACCCGGAAAATTTCAACATGGTAGCTTCAAACTCCAACTTCTTAATGTTCACCAGACTGGTTTGGGTTCAAGCAGAGACAGGATCAAGTATCAGTTTAAAATATTCCACTAGAAGTGGACTGAGCATTTTTTTATTTTTTTATTATTTCCTGTCATGCTTAAAATGTTCCATTGTCAGTTATTTTTATTAAATGTGTATATTAAAAGTTTCCCATAATGAGTTAGGTGTATGTAAAGTCATCCCCATGAAGGCGGTTCAGCTCACAGGACTGATTGCTGCCCCTTGGCAGGCTTCCATAAGGCTTTTAGGCAGGAGGTGAAACAGCCTGTTTGAGACACAGGATGAGCTGATGGGCCGGTATGATATAAATCTGGATTTAAAAAAAAATATAACAATCTGCAGAGCTGCTCTAGTGAAGTCCTAGAATAAAAATAGAACTGGAATTGAGGAGAACGGGTTCATTTTAAACCCCTCAAAACCCACATGGAGGTTTTTGTGGGTTTAAAAAAAAATCATATCTTCAGGTGTTACAGCACTAAAAATGGGCTTTATAATGTGGAGGAACAGCTAAAGGTGCTGTAGCTGACATGCAGCCTTTACCAGCCTGAGCGCTCGACTTCCTGTTGTTCTCATGCCTGCGTTATACCATTTAATCTCTTCACTCAGTTTGACTTCAGTTCTGACCATTTATGTTGATTTGTTTTCTGCTCTTCTTCACATTCAATCTGCTTTCTAATTCTCATCTTCATCTTTCACACCTTCATCTTCATCCTCATCCTCCGTACACGCTTTTACACTCTGCAGTAGGGCTGCAACGATGCATCGATTAACTCGAATAATTCGGTTATAAAAAATTATCGAAACAAATTTTGTTGCGTCGATGCTTCGTTTAAACTCTGCAGCGCTCAGGTGTCGTGTGTAGTGTGTGAATTTTTTATCCGATTACTTGATTAATCATTGGAATAATCGATAGTTGCAGCCCTACTCTGCAGACTTCAGGCATAAAGACTGTTTTTACCTCTGTGCTGCTACTTTGTCTCTTCATCCCCAGAACACACACACACACGCACACACACACACACACACCTACACACACACACACACACACACACACACACACACACACACACACACACACACACACACACACACACACACA
>JAVDPK010001950.1:57611-73917 GCA_034780415.1 Cichlasoma orientale
TAGAAGATGCAGATGCTGCAGTGATGTTTGGTTTGTGGTGCAGTCGGTTGTTAGGTGTGTGCTAGGCAGGATGACGTCATGATATATCAAACATAATGAAATACATCGTTTTTGCAGTGCTGGCTGACAGTCTTAATTTGTGCCACACAACACAGTGATCCATTTCCCCTCATTACCCTGCTCACAGTGGGTTCAGCAGACAGACACCCTCTCTGTCTTTCATCCTCTCTATATATAACATGTAGTTGTTGACCTTTTTCTATACCTTGTGTTTGTGATTGGTCATTTGCTGCATTTTATGTGAACACAGAGGGTTTCCCGAAAACTAGACTGGAACCCTTCATGTGGAAATCCTTTACTTTCCCTGACTGCCCATGTTAGAATAAGGGAATCCAGATAAGGAGAAGATATCCTGGTTGTGTGGAGCTTGTTTTGTAGTGCAGGGCCCCGAGTGTCAGAAACACACTGGCATTCAGATGTGATCCTCTAGTTGTACTACTTCATACACACACTCAAATTAAGCTACGTGCAGGTTCAAAGGCCACAGAGTTATGTAATGGAAAAGACCCGTCAGTGTTGTCACACAGCGTGCAGACCACTCTGAGCAGATCCCAGCAGTGCTTCCCTCTGCAGTTTGGGCTTTTTGAAAAGTGTGGTGAGCTCTTCACGTAAGGCTGCCTGCTGATGAGAGATTTACAGCAGAACAAGGCTGTTTTGTCAGTACCAGGAGTCAGAAGTCGGGCCAGCCCTGGCCCGGACGACTGTGTTCTCTGACATGATGGATCGCTGTGTCGCTCAGCAGCTCTGCCAGTGTGGTTGGTGTCCATGAGAGACTGAGGGATTCTGAGGGGCTTGCTTATGTTAAGAGGCCCATCAGGAGGGTTTGAGCAGTCTCAGGTGCACCTCATGCTGTATCTAAAAACCCCTCTGTGTCCTTCAGCTACCCTCCAAGTCTTCCACTCACCTCCCATGCTTTCTCTTCTCCTCACTGACCTCCAAACACACTTCAGATGTGGGTCTTTGATCTGCTTATGTTGTTGAGCTGGCTGGTGTTGTGTAAGAAAAAACCTCACGAAAGCTCTTTGATTTCAACAAAGCGTGGTGCTGCCTGCTAGCAATTAATCAGAGCAGGGGGTTAACTGGGGGCTGTAATTGAAAACAGGCTAAGCTAAGTAGCCTGTCAGGCGTACAGAGAACAGGGCACGTGGACCTTATGGTTCAAATGGTTAAGTTAACTTTTGGAGACACACGAGCTTTTTTCTGCTTGAAATGGGCTTCGTGTGTGTGGAGGATGAGTTCATGTTAGTGAAGCTCTGCTGAGGAGAGATCCTGCTCACGCTTTCTGAGAAACGTGTTGCCTGTTGTGCTGTTTTGGGGATTTTTGTTGTTTTCTAGGCCTCCAACAGGCACTGCTTTTGAAGAGAGGGGTCCTACAGCGGTGAGGATGAAAGGGAGGACATTCAAACTTCCACAGCTGCTAACCCGACCCAGCTTCATCGGAAAATGCTTCTCTGTATAATGTTGATTCCAGCAGATACACAGATGAAATCATCTTTGCTGTACTGGGTTCAGCTCAGTGTCAGGCAGTGAAACCACCAAGGCTGAATGAGCTTAATGTCCTTCTTTAATAAGCTAATAAATCCAGTTTGTTGTGCCGGCTTCCATCCAAGTACCCCTGATTCAAAAACCTGCTATTACAATATGAAGAGGCGACTAGTGTGGTCTTCAGTGATTCATCGTGCTTCTTCATAATGAAAGAGCTCGTCAATGTGGGAGGAAGGACAGGAGTGATGGAATCATCAGATGCAACATTATCTCTGATATCATTGCTGTTGCAAACCATCTATCCTTTCCCACTTATCCTGTTCAGGGTCGCGGGGGGCTGGAGCCTATCCCAGCTGTCATAGGGCGAGAGGCACGGTACACCTGTACAGGTGGCGAGCCTGTCACAGGGCTAACACAGAGAGATTCACACCTATGAGCAGTTTGGAATCACCAGGCAACCTAACCCCACTAACTGCATGTCTCTGGGCTGCGGGAGAAAACCGGAGCACCCAGAGAGAATCCATGTAAACACAGGGAGAACATGCAGACTCCACACAGAGAGGCCCGGGCCAAGGTGGATTTGAACCCAGGCCTTCTTGCTGTGAGGCAGCGGTGCTGCCCTGCTGTTACAAACCACAGATCTGAATGTTGAAATTGTGCTGGGATTCATTCACAAAGACGTTTGGAAAGACGTTTGTAATGTTTTGTCATTCGTAAGCTCACAGTGAACCGTACCGATACGTTCTGTCTTCTGCAGGGCTGACGAGTGGGTGCTGAAGGGAATCTCAGGCTACATCTATGGTCTCTACCTGAAGAAGACCTTTGGGGTCAACGAGTATCGGCACTGGATCAAAGAGGTCGCTGCTTCAGTCTGAGCTCTTCATAAATCTTCCCTCAGTAAACTTGTTGATTGAGGCGGTAAAAGCTCTCCATGCAGTTCCTTAACAGTTAATGCAAATTTTTATAAAACCCCTTAAATTGAAGCTGAAAGTCTGCACTTCATTTGCATATCTATTGTTTGATTTAAAATCCACTGTGGTGTGTACATAGTGAAACTATAAAAATTGTGGCTTTGTCCAACAAACTATAGTTGTGAACAGCTTTCTAGTACATCAATCCATGCGTCATAATTTTAGGGCTAAAGTCGGTTTTATTGTGTTCTCGGTCTCTGATCTGTCTCCTGTGTAACCGCAGCCTCCGACTGGCTGTCGCTTATTGTTTGATTTTAGGCAAACGTCACATGTTTAAGCTCAGATTTGATCATTTTACTTGATGGAACGTCAAACAGGCTCCAGTCAAGTCACAATGTTGAAAATCTGATGATTACACCTGTTAAAATTGATTTTATTTTATTTTTAATAATGAAAACGTGCTTTTCTAGGCCACTGACAGCTTTGTGGGTTCAGAGGACTAAATGTTGATGCTATATTTTTGTTCCTCAGGAGCTGGACAAGATTGTGGAATATGAGCTGAAAATGGGAGGGGTCCTGTTGCACCCCACCTTCAGCGGCGGGAAAGAGAAAGACAAGTAAGATGTTCAGTTCTGATGAAGCTCAGCAGTTGTAATGCTCTGATTACACATTACAGACCGTTTAACTTTCTTTTCTCTTTAGTCCAACTCCCCACCTCCACTTCTCCATCAAACACCCCCACACTCTGTCCTGGGAGTATTACAGGATGTTCCAGTGTAAAGCCCACCTGGTGATGAGACTGATAGAGAACAGGATCAGTATGGAGTTCATGTTGCAGGTCAGACATGCAGGGATCATTTTTTTGTGTAAGTTAGTGAACTTTGTGCTCTGTTTCAGCCCATTCGTCTGTTGCACCCTTCTTTTAGGTTTTCAACAAGCTGCTGAGTCTGGCCAGTACAGCCTCATCTCAGAAGTATCAGAGTCACATGTGGAGCCAGATGCTTCTGTCCACTCACGCCTTCCTCAAATCCATCTCCAACGTTTCTGGCAAAGACATCGGCCCCCTCATCAAACAGTGGGTGTATCCTTTATGAGGATCAGATCTTTGCAGGGATCATTGAGGATGCACCAACACTTTACACAGCTGGCAGCAGTAAGGGGCAGGTATCTTTCAGAGTAAAGTACTGAGCAGGCGTTTCTGCAGATCATTTCTAATAACTGCTTCAACTTTTGCTTTAACTGGTGGAAACATTAAAAGTGCACATTTCTAAATTCAGTAAAATCTGAATTTAGAAATGTGTCACACATATAAAACCTCTGCAGCATCAGCACACCTGTGACAAACACTGAAATATTAGCTTTAAAGATCACACAGGGTCTTTGCCCACTCGCTATGATTTCTCCAGCTGTTTGGGCGGTTTAGTCTTAACCTTTCATATCCAGAGACCAGAGTGGGGTGGTGAAATTCTTCGGCAGCTTTGCCTTCAACAGAAAGAGGAACGTGCTGGAACTGGAGATCCGTCAGGACTACACGTCCTCTGGAACTCAGAAATATGTGGTGAGTCTTACAATGCAACGCAAAAATCCAGTCACGGATCTCTGTGGAGGATGAAGACAGCCAATGTGTCGGATTAGACTTTTTAAAAAAAGAACCAAATCCAGACTCAGTTTCTCGGGTCTCACCACACGGATCAGAACTTTGTTCCCTTTGAATATTTCCCTGCAGGGTCCGATCAAGGTGACCGTACAGGAGCTGGATGGATCCTTCAATCACATGCTGCAGATAGAGGAGAACAGCCTCAAACATGACATTCCCTGCCACTCAAAGAGCAGAAGGTATCACACACTGCTTCACTCTCTCCTGCTGGGCTCCACTGTCTATTACAATGGTCACTGTGCCACATTAGGCTGTTATAGAGCGAGAAAATCATGCATTACTAGGACAGAGACATGACAGGCTACATGTGTGTGATGTCATTCAGAAGGAGGTGGTGGCTAGCAAGTTCCAAGGAAAGAATGTGTCACTGTTTCCTCCTGATGTATTAATGTTTCCAGCCTTTGTTTCTGTCCTCAGTGAAAGAGTCTTGGCGTGTTTGGATGTGCAGTCATTAATTGTTCTGCTGGTTCCTTTTTGCAGAAACAAGAAAAAAAAGATCCCTCTGATGAACGGAGAGGAAGTGGACATGGATTTATCTGCAATGGAGTAAGATGATACTGCTGCCGTTTGTTGCTCTGCCGTGTTAATCCATATATATGATGTAACATATGCAGTATGTTCATTGCTCTGCAGTGCTGACTCTCCTCTCCTGTGGATCCGAATTGACCCCGACATGTCCATTCTGAGGAAGGTGGAGTTCGAGCAGGCTGACTTCATGTGGCAGTATCAGCTGCGCTATGAGAGGGATGTCGTTGCACAGGTGGGCCAACAGTGAGAGTGCAGGGCTCCACACAGGCGACAGAGAGCAGTCCAGTTTGATCTTTGTTAGATGGTAGTTAAGATTAATAAATTGTTTTCCTCCCTTATGAGCCAAAACCTCAGCTCACTAATGTTCTTTGTGTCCACGCTGCTGCATGTATGGAGGCAGGATGCAGCTGTGCAGCTTTTTTCACTTACAGTATGATACCGATGTGTTGGCTTCAGCGTTTTTACAGGTGCTCAGTACCTGTGAGATGCAGAGGATAAGCTGTGTTCCTCAGTTTGAGGAAGAGGCTGGGAATCATTCTTTATATGTAACATTGGACAGTGATCACTTTTATAATAACATAACATGTAACATGTAAATACTTCCAGGTATTTATTAGTAAATTAAAAATGGGACCAGGATGCATACAGTAAAAAATATAAAAATCTGTTTATTAATCACCAAATTTCTTTGCTGTCACGTGATTAATTACAGTCACTGTCAGTGCACCTCACACACCTTTGCAGTGGAGCTAACAGCAGACAGATGAAATGAAAAACAGCTGAGATGGCAACAACAATATATTATGTTACACTAAAAGCACTAAAGTGTTACAGTAATGAGAGAGAGAGTCGCTTAAAGAAAAGCTGCTAGTTTCCTCTCTCCCTCTGCTGATCAGTGCTTTTGACTGGTTTCAGGCTGTTGTCTCATATTTCTGGTCCAAATTTCAAGCTGCTGCACCCTTACAGCTGTTAATGCTTTCTTTAAATCTCACCAGTAGCATTCACATCTGGAGACTGAGATCGACACTGCACAAAAACTGTACTGATTTCATGACTGCGCCTCGGTCGACTCGCAGGTGTGCTCAGGATAGATGTTTTTCAAGACGTTCTCTGATAAGCAATCAAACTGGAATTTTAAAATAGTCCCTGATGATAGTCACCAGTTCCTGCAGCATCGAGACACCTTCCACAGCAGGCAGACTGCAACCACTCTGCAGACCTATCTGCATTTATGCACAAACGTCATTTGCATGTTGCCTTTGGTGAAGAATGGGGTTTCTGGAGGTTTGAGGCCTCTGATCCTTCTTGCTGTCACACGTCCCCGCCTTCATCAGCTCCCCTGCATATTGTTTCCTCAGTCATTGTTTACAACTATCTGATCCCTCTTGGAGAAATCTAGCTCTTTTTTTCAGGCCACAGCCAGGAAAGGTGTCTTTCAGGAATCTGAAGTGTTTAGAAAATCTTTCTTTTAAATTTTACTTTTATGGTTTAATAAAGTAAGTTTTCTGCTCAGCTCCACAACTAGAAAAACGGCAGCATTAGAGTTGGTTAAGACACTGTTCATTCAAATGCGTTTTTAGCTCAGCTGTTTGGAAGAAAAAGTCGAGTTATTGTCTCAGCGTTGGCGGCGTCTGTTCCATAAAAACATTAACGTTGGCCATCGCTCGAGAACGATGTGACCTGGATGTTCAAATTCACACCATAGATGCACGTACCTGTTAGGATTCCAAAAGCACATGTTCATCTTTAAAGGGTGATCTCTCTCATAGGAGGAGGCCATCTCAGCACTTGAAAAATTCCCAACTCCTGCCTCCAGGCTGGCTCTGACTGACATCCTCGAGCAGGAACAGTGTTTCTACAAAGTTCGCATGCAAGCGTGCTTCTGTTTGGCCAAGGTATGTGTCCCTGTGTGTGTGTGTGTGTGTGTGATCCATTAACACCAAAGGGCGAATCTAAGCATCTGTGTTACAGCTTTTCCTGCATGGTAAACCACAATCTGTTGACTACAATATGACCTGTGAGCCACAACCGTTGTGATGATGGCAAGTCACCCCAAAGCATCCACCCGGCGGGTGAAAGGGTTACAGGTGCATCCTAATTGGTTTCCCCTCATCCATCAGCATCCAGCTGGTGTGTGAATCATCCCAGCCAGCTTTTCCTGGAACCACTCTGCACCATCCTTCTGGGAGAATCTGTTGGTAATTGGTGCATGGAGAAGAAGAAGAGCATTTCAAGAGGGAACAGTTCATACATGTAATTTATAAGCAGGTGGCAGGTTCCCATATTAGGAGGGGAAAGATGGGATTTCCTGCCTCTAAGCAATTATGAACAAAATGGAAAGTTTACACCAAAAGAGCTGCGATGGGCCTCAAATGAGAGGATGTGCATAGAGCTTACTTATCTCTGCTTCATCCTGTCAGTGGCCCTGAGGACACAGTACCACCCACCCCACCCCCCCTTCTGCACCAGCTAAAATCAGATGGTGTATGTTTGAGTGAAAAGCAGTTCTTGTTTTTAGTGCTTTTGTGATTTCACCTGGAGTTTAAAACATCCAAGGAAGTTCCCGATAGCCCTCAAACAGAAGGTCTCGTTAGGGTGAAACTTCCTATTTGTCATAACTGCAGTCACAGAGCTGCTGATGTGCAGTGTTGGTATATTTCCCCCCTAGTCAGTGACCACAAGAGTGTACAATTTTCCACTTGATGGAGATGAGTTCACCAACTGTTTCACTGCTTCCTGAAGCTTCATCTCACCATCTCTCTGTATATCTCCTCCAGTTTGTCCCATGGGGGGGCATAGGGCATCTACAGTGGCTCTCCATCTGACTGTTCTTCAATATGGCTTTCATCTCTCCCCAGGACAGCCCAACAGATCTCAGCCGGGCTTCTAGGTTTTGCCTCCAGGTGTTTTTGGGTCGACCTCTCTTTGTTTGACCCTGAGGGTTCCATTCCAGCGGCAGGCATGTGATGTTGTTCTGATGATCCTGTATCACTCAGGACACTGAATCTCGAGCGATATGTGGAGAGTTTAAGCTTGAGTTTGGCCAATATAGGATTTTATCAGCTGTTATAAATGCAGTACTGATATATCAGCAAATAGCTCATATCAGGCTGATGGATGGGTCGGGCTCTGGTTTAGACTGCTTGAATCTGTCAGAGGTCACAGTAAAGCCGCAGTAATGCTCAGCCTATTCGCCAACAGTGACATCAACACAAGCCCGTAACTATAAATGTAAATCTCTATAAATGCTTCGGGATGCGTTTGACTCGCTGCAGACTTGTTGCTTTACCTCTGGAATGGGAATAAACAGGAAACAAAGCAGCTGCAGAATGCAGAGGTCTTCTGATGTACCGTAGAGAAGCCTGCTCAGAAACGCCTGCCTCATAAGCCAGGTTACGCAACCACAAACTGAAATAACGCTAAAGCACACTGTGCACCAGCAATCATGATGTCACTTTTGCTGCTCGTTGGCATCAGCCAGGATAACAACAGTGAGCATAAATGGCCTGTAATGCTGTTAACATGGGAAAACAATGTGGTCATGCTGAGTTTGGCTGTACCTGTTATTGTTTTAAATGCTCTGGAAATCATTCAGTTCAATAAAGCTGATTGTTGGAGCAGACTGGATGGTGGCGTTTTGGTGCAGATGGATTTGTTGATGAAAGAAAATAAACTGGTGAGAAACAAAGTTTTAAGAAGGAAGTTTTGGGAGGTCTGAATGAAGGATCCATGAAGGAATGAAGTCGTTTAAGTTTATGGCTTCACAGTATGACTCAGCTTTTTAAAATTTGTTTTATTTAATCAAACATGCCAGAAATAGATGCTTTGATTCCGTTTCTCATGTGTTCACATCACCATTCACTTAATAATTTAGTAAAAATGAACATTTCTACCTGATCTTGAGATCAAACTATCTCGTGAAAGGGCTGCAGTGGGACTACAACACATCCTCCAGGCTAGAAAGGCCACCCACCACTTAGATACTCGCTGCACTTCAGCTCAGTTGACTGAATAATTCTGTTCTGTGGCTGCAGGAAATTCTCTGTTCTCTGGATTTGGTCTGTTCTAACGTTCACCCCACTGAATCTCCAGCCTTCAGGTTCCACCTGAACCAATATTTTCACAACATGAGTGGAGGATGAAATGGCAGCACTTCGCTTCTTTCATTAACTTGCTGTGTTTGGCCACAGAACCCCCAACAGACTCCGTAATAATGGCCTTTAGTTTACACATAGAAGCTCGAACACACACAGGCGTCCGCACTCGCACTGACCACAAAGTGAAGTATGGCAGGCTTGACTCCTCTGATGGACTTGGCTGCGTTGTGATTGGTCAGGATGGATTTTAGTTGCGTGTTGTTGGTAGAAAATGTGGAAAGGAAGAAGGAACAGCCGCACATAAAAACTGACAAATGCACGCACACGTCAGAAACACTGACACAGAAAATGCAGGTGTGTTCGTGAATGCATCCACACATCCGACAGCCCACCTCCGCCTGATTCAGCTAACCAAAGGACAACATCCTGTACGAGTGACCCTTAGCCCCGTTTTACCACATTAACATAAATTCCCCAATATCCTGTTGGAGCTCAAAGACCGCTGGAGCCGCCGGGCTTCATACCTGTGGAAACCTCATACGCTGCTCGTGTGTACATTTGCTGTTTGCTTTGTAGCTCAGCTCTCACCACAAGAAGCACAGCAGACAGAAAGAGCATTGTTACACACATTAGAAAATTCTTCACGTGTCATTTGTGTGCCATGGAGGATTTCTTGAATGCCTCCTGCAGCTATTATACTTCACCATACGTTTTTCATTCCTTGGGCTCTCCTGTAATTTTAAATGTTTTTTTTCTCACTGATCACCTCCTGCACACCGTCTCCTGCAGGCTCAGAGGAGCACATTTTCACACAGACTCAGACAGCTCTGCTGCCACGAGGACAGATGCAGAAAGTCGTTCCTGCCGTCAGCCATCGGGTCACTTGAACAAACCGACTCTGCACAGTCTGCACACTTTCTCTCTCTGAGGGAATGTAAACAATAATGTAATCTATTCTTATCCAGACTGCATTAGGCTGTTTTCTTAATGTCATTGCACATCTGCATATTACTCTTCACACTGTTGCTTCTCTGATGGTAATTCAACTCAGTCTCTGTTTACCCTGCTTTTGTTTTCTTTGTTTATCTTGATTTGTATTTATCGCACATCTGCACTGCTTTTACAGAGGAATTTGCACCCTCCTGTCTACAGTCACGGTGTTACGGTGTGATTCTTACAGATAGCCAATGCCATGGTGAGCACATGGCAGGGTCCGCCGGCTATGAAGTCCCTGTTCACCCGAATGTTCTGCTGCAAGAGCTGCCCCAACATCGTCAAGACCAACAACTTCATCAACTTCCAGAGCTACTTCCTGCAAAAGGTACAGCAAACACAACAAAGTTTGCATGAGCCCCGCCCTGAATCCTGTCACTAAACATACAGGATACAACTGATTTTGAATTTGTTGATAACATGAGAAGCTCTTTATGGGCTCACTGACAGCCAGAAAAGTCATGCCTGATGTTTCGGTAAAGGCTGATGGTATCAGGAGAACTCAGCTCTGAGAAACTTGTTGGCACTGAAGAGTGAAACTGTGGGCAGTGCCAGTAATCACAGAATACAGTGAACTATGACAAAAGCAAGGCAGCCATATACTCGTTACCTGCTGGTTGAGGAGCTGTTGGTGGTGCTGATGCTGTGCCACTGAACGAAAGCAAGAGAAGGATTAAAGTGACTGTGATCAGAGACCGCCTGTTATTAATGGCATCACTTTACTTGTAGGTAAATTTTATAATAATAAATATTATAAATGCCCCTATTATTTTTACTGGTAAACACCTTTGTCTCACCCAAAGAACAAATCATAAGCAGTTAGTTTAAAGATTAAAGAGTCAAAAAGTCATTAATGTTTTTTTTAAAGCTAATTTTAGTGTGTGTGTGGCCTGTGGCTTGTAGTATTAAGGGCTGTATAAATATTTTCCATTAATAAAGTTTTATCTAATCTAATCTAACATTCTCAAATATTTGAAAATTTCAAGAAGCTGGGCCCTGCAGGAGTACACCCCACACTCAATTATATTATAAAATTCAGTTTCTCATTTTATTTCTGCATCTATTGTTTGAATATATATACTATTTTATTATAGATGTAATCTCTGACAGCTTTTCTGTGTTTGTTCCTCATGTCAGACGATGCCGGTTGCCATGGCGTTACTCCGAGATGTGCAGAACCTCTGTCCCAAAGACGTCCTCAACTTTATACTTGACCTGATCAAGTACAACGACAACAGGAAAAACAAAGTCAGTGTAACTGTGTCAGTGAGAGGGCAGCTCTGCTTTTCACTGTTCTGTTTATTGGCTGTAGACTGGTCATGTGACCCAGGGGCCACAGATGTAAATGAGATGAATGTTATCTGGTGGAAGATCATTCTTTCTTGTACATTTCATGCCAAACTAAAAAAGAGAGGCACTGATATTTTGGAGAAAATCGGTCAGTGTTGACTGATATCGACACGTGCAGATAAAGATGGCTGATATTTCACAGCGATATTGCGTTGGCTAAATATTCTTTATAACAAGATTTTATAACAGGTCAGATTTTTTTTTTAAATAAAGGTTTATCTGGAAAAAAGAAGGTAATGAACAAAAAAAAAAGAGCCACAGATAAGCGCCGGCTAGCGGCTACATTTTATTTTAAACAGAAATGACTCAGAATCACATGTGCCTGTTGCCAAATCCCCCAGAAACCCATTTTACCCACAGTGTACTGAAGCATCCATAAACATCCTCCATCGTTCTCCTTTTCCCCGTCCTTCCACTCCTCTTCAGTTTTCAGATAACTACTACCGAGCAGATCTGATCGAAGCCCTGACCAACTCCCTGACCCCCGCCATCAGCATCAACAACGAGGTGCGCACAGTGGACAATTTAAACGCCGACGTCCGTCTCATCTTGGAGGAGATCACCCGCTTCCTAAATATGGAGAAGCTGCTGCCGAGCTTCCGGAACACCATCACTGTCAGGTACCACGCTGAGTGTGTCATCCTGTGCATGCTCATAGCCTTTCTCCTAATGAGCCTTTCACACACCTTTGATATGATAGCGGTCACACTCCTTTCCTCCACCCTTCCCTCTTCTCTCCAGCTGCCTGAAAGCGATTCGTCAGCTTCAGAAAAACGGCCACATTCCAAGCGACCCGTCACTCTTCAGGTCCTACGCCGAGTACGGACACTTTGTGGATGTTCGCAGTGCCGCACTGGAAGCGCTGGTGGACTACACTAGAGGTAGAAGGAATAAGACAAGTTTGATAGCTGTTACTTATTCATTGATTGATCAGCAGCATGTGATCGGGGGGCGGGGACCAATCATCTTGCAGTCCCAGTACGATACCCTTGCTGCTCTTTGAGTATCACTATTAAATGCCCAGCTGTAGGGTTTCTGCTTTAATTACTAAATGTGCTTATATCTTAACTGAAGCAGTAACACAGCTGATTGCAGTAGATGGCTGCCCCACCCGAGCCTGGTTCTCTCAGAAGTATTTGTTCAGAGACAAAGTAATATAAGTAGTGTAACTAAATACTTTGTCCAGGGAGTAATTAGGTAATGTACTGCATTACTTTTTAAAAACGTAGTGACTCCAACAAACACAAACTGGCTTCCAAAGCTTTGTCTTTGTTTATGAGAGTCCAGCTCGTCACATAAAACTCCAGTAAGTGTAAAAAAGTGTCCTGATTGGTGAAAGAAACTGACTGCAGCTTTTTCCTGCTGTTGAAGCGTGGATGTGGTTCATGTGTGATTTCTTTTGTCCTACAGTTGAACGGAGTTCGGCAGAGCTGCAGTGGCTGCTCAGCATGGTTCAGAATGACCCAGTTCACTATGTCAGGTCAGCTAACGCTGCACATGTCAGCAGTTTGGTCACACAGTATGCTTTCATTTAGCACACAAGCCAAAAAACTGAACCAAACATTGAAAGTATGATTTAGGCAAAAATTGCATCACACAGTCCTGAACTTAGCACAGAGTTCCTGCTGAGAGGCAGGGAGACACTCAGGGATCGTCTGTCCGTCACGCTTTCAGTATCTCAGTAACCGTGCAACACATTGACTTCAAACTTAAGTAACTTAAGATAAGTACTGATGATTATTACTGCAGAAGAACCAGAACCCTGTCTCCTTCCATACTGGTCATTTCCTCTGTCAGCTATCTTTATCAATATTGAATGAAATAAACTTCATGTATAAAATATAGACAGTTCTACACACAATCAAGATCATCACAGAGATTTTCTCGAGTCACTCCAGATACTGAAGGAGCTGCTGTGCCTGGTGTGATAATGAAAGAGATACTCTGCAGTGCTTAAAGGCAGGATATCTGTGTCTGTATGAAGCCTTTAAAATGACACTTAAAGGTCCCATATCATAAAAATGCCTTTCCTAGAGTTTCTGAGAATTTTATCAATTTTGTGGAATAAAATAAAAGTTGTGAAAATTCTCTGCTGGCAACATTACAAATATGTGACCTGCAGGCGAGCTAAAATGTGCCCGTTGCTCCGCCCCCTTTGCTGCTCACTTTTTCCAGGGTCAACAGTTGTGATCTGACACATCTATAGATCACAAGTGAGAGATGCTATTAATTACTTTGTTTAGATATATACATTGGTAATTAATGTTGGTCACAGTAGCTTGGGCAAGTTTTTATATATATATGTATAACTTTTTTTTTTTTATATGTTCTTGACCTGCAGACATAAGATCCTGGGCCTGCTCTGTAAGAATCCACCATTCACCAAGACAGCAGACTCAGCTCTGTGCAATGAAGCTCTGGTCGACCAGCTGTGGAAGCTCATGAACTCTGGTGAGAAACACATGCAACACAAAAATTCCTAATGGCCTCCTGCTGTTCTCAGATCTGTCTGAATCCCCAGAATATGCTCCTAAATTTTAGGGTTTTACCTCATTTTATTGAATCCACAAATCCATAAAATTTTGAATAATTTATGAATCTCATGTTTTAAGTGTAAACTTTAGCTTTCATCATTTTCAGGGTGGCCTCAGGGCAACATTTGGCCTCAGTAATCATTTGGACTCATGGATGAACTGATTAGATTTTTCATACAGATGTCTACTGAGATAACATGATCAAGTGATGACATCATAAAGTCTGACTTTGCTTTGAGAGTGTGAAGTTCGGCCGAGACACTTCTCTGTCCATCACTTAACGCTGCGCCTCAGAAGCCAAAGCACAGACTGACCAAACTGCACACTTACTCAGATCCTGAACTCCAACTCTAATCTTCAGTGGCCACTTTAAATTGTGCTGATTGTGCAGAACTTCTGTACTGCCTGGTTGAAGATGTGGAAGTAAAGCATTCCCATTTCTTGGTTACATTGTTCCTAACTGAATTCTGCTGTTATGGCTACAACATTGTGCGTATAACAACAAAGCTGTTAGCTTCAGCTTTATTGGCCCAGCGTTTTTCTAATCATTTTATGCTTTTTTTAGTTCCATATATTTATGCTTGGGATCTACATAGAGTAGCTGCACGGTTCAGACTCACAGTTCAAACAGCCTTGGTGCAGTCCATCCTTTGTCTGAAAGCTTCTGATTGGCTGCTCCTCACAAACAGAAGATTTAAAGTGCGGGTGTGTGGAAAGAGATGTGCTCACAGTCAGAGCCGTGCGCTTCAGATGACCATATTAGGAAGAGCCACTCTCAGTGACATCATACAGATACAGTGGTAGAACAAACTGTATGAAACTGAGTCTTTAGAGCAGTCTGAAGCGGAGCTTTTGGCTCACAGGCATGTTTGATATGAGCGGGAACAGGACATACATGACAGGAAATAATGACACAATCACTGTCTTCACTACACATAATTGAACCGACAACAATGCAAAATGCAAGCTGAGTTGTTGGAGTAAGTAATTCAGGTTTGAACACCGGACCCGATTGTGTCTTGTGACGTTCTCACATTGCTGTGAATCCCTTTTCACTCTCAGGCTGCACGGCTGTCTGTTCAGGTTTCGAGCAGTGTACCTGATTAATGAGCTTTAAGTTCTGGTCTACTGCCGTTTGGCTTTTGTTCCTCAGGAACAAATTACAGCGCAGCTTTTCCTTCTGCTCGCACGATGTTGGTTTTACCCACCAATGAGCTGCTCCAACCACAAGCAGGACAAATTACACCGATGGTGAGGTCAGTTAATGCGCACTCAGTTGTTCTTGCAACTGCAGCCACAGCTAATGCACGCTGTATTTACCAGAACCAAGAAAGCATTTTCTTCACAGCATGTTGTCTTTAATTCCTCTGGGACAGAATTCCAGTAAAGCCACTTGAGCTAAAAAGTTGCTTCTCTTTGCAAGGAACCATGACCTGAGCAGGCCATCTACTAATCAAAAGGTTGGTGGTTCGATCCCTGGCTGCTCCAGACTACGTGCCAAAGTGTCCCTGGGCAAGATAGTGAACCCTGAGTTGCTCCCGTGTACGTCGGAGTGTGAATGTGTGTGTGAATGTTAGGTAGAAAGCACTTGTAGAGTAGAAAAGCAGTCATGACCTGCAGAAAGAAATGATTTCACTGTGATGAGATTTTTCACCACACACTGAAAAACTAAAAGCAGACCTCTCACAGCAGGAGGCAGGCTCATTTTCCAGCTCTCTAGTCTCACAGCACTGTGGCTTTACACTTGCACTGAGGAGACTTTTCACAGCCTAGAAACACTCTCTGAATGTTTTCAAAAACCGCAGGAGTGTCAGAAAGTACTGAGACCTCTCGGTATTGTTTTGTTATGGATTTGATTAGAAATTCCCAGCAGCACATTTGGCTCAGTTGCCGACACAAAGGCTGGAGCCACCAGGGCGCCTCCTCTAGCTGACTTTAACCCATACTCAGTGAGCCGCCGGGGCAGACTTTGGTCAGAGAAGTCCAGCAGTTTTCCCACTTTGAGAGATCAAAGGAAAAGCAGTTTGCAACTCATGTTTGAAGTCATGTCATTGCTGCTTATTCTCAGTGTATGTTTATTACTCCATGCTGGCAAAAGGATGTGAAGCAGTGCTTAAATGCATCCATCAACTGACTTATTTCTATCAAGCGTTTCAAGTGTAATCTATAATCATGTCATTATAGAATGACGTGAAACTGATCCCGTTCTTTCTTCAAAGAGTGATAAATAACTTCCCTCTTCCACATGTCTCACTGGACGCACTTGTGTCAGACTTCTAAACCAAGCTGCTGTTGCTCAACTCTCATACGCAGTGTGATCGTTTACAGTAATCCTCTACAACAGATCCCCGATGAACTTAAAAGGAATCACAACAAAAGACGCGGCTCTGCCTTAAATCGCTGGGTTTTCAAACTGGTACCGCAGCACTTGTGTTTCTCAGTCAGCTGGTTTCCAGATCTGAAAAATGGAAAAGAGGCACTAAAGTGGCGACGCATCAAACTGCAGATTTTTGATGCACATTCTCTGCTTTATTTTGGATTCTGCACGTTCTCCTGTATTTAAGTGCAGTCTTGGCTTAATTCCCGCTGCACAGGAAGTTCAGTGAATGAAACCTTTTCCACTGGGATGCAAACTGCAGTACAGATAGCTTAATCTGTGTCTGGGAAACTGGCTTTAAATTTAGATTCATA